>WNWK01058734.1:0-10371 GCA_009830355.1 Cherax destructor | reverse complement strand
ACACCCCAAAAAAGGTATTTTTAACAATGTAAAAACCCGTTTTACACCACATACACTCTAGGTTTTTTTAAAATGGGGAAAAAGTTTTACACTCAAAACACCTAGGTTTTTAAAAATTGAAAACCAGTTTACACTCACATACCTCTGGGATTTAACGTAAAAACCATTTTTTACATACCTCTAGGCATTTTTAACATTTTAAAAACCCATTTTACATCACATAATCAGGATTTTTAACAATGTAAAACCCCTTTACACTCACATACCCTGGTATTTTTAACAATGTGTAATAACCACTTTACTACATCCCTAGGATTTTTAAAAATGAAAAAGTTTACATCACATACATTAGGATTTAAAAATGTGTAATAACCATTTTACACCACACTCAAATTTTTTTTAACAATGTGAATAACCATTTTTAATACATCCCTCTAGGATTTTAATTTTAAAACCAGTTTTTAACCACATACACTTTTTTTAACAATGTAATGTTTTTACTCAAAACACTCTAGGTTTTTTTAAAAATTTTAAAAACCCATTTAACTCACATAACGTATTTTAACAATGTTTTGTTTTTACCCATCCCTCTAGGTTTTTTTAAAAATTTGAAAAACCCCCAAAACCCCCAAAAAGGTTTTTTTGGGAAAAACCCCCACATACACCTGGTCTTTAAGGGAAACATTTTTACCCCTACACCTAGGTTTTTTTAACAATGTTGTTTTCCCCACATACACTTTGGTTTTTTCATGTGTAAAAACCCAGTTTCCTTTCAAAACCCTAGGATTTTTAACAATTTTAAAACATTTAACCAAAACCTAGGTTTTTTTAAAAAGTGTAATAACCAGCTTTTAAAACCTCACAAAATTTTTTTTTTTTAAAATTTTAATAACGCTTTTACCACATACACTCTGGGTTTTTTTTTAACAATGTGAAAAAGCTTTACCCCATTAATTTTTTTTAAAAATGTGTAATAACCATTTTACACTCAATACTTGGTATTTTTTAACAATTTTAAAACCAGCTTTACACCACATACACTCTGGGTTTTTTTTAAAATCCCATTTTACACCAATAACTCTAGGATTTTAACAATGTGTTAACCACACATACTCACTTTTTTAAAAATGTAATGTTTCACTAATCCCCGGATTTTAAAAATGCCCCCCAAAACCTTGGGTTTTTAAAAATGGAAATCCAGTTTTTAATTTAAAAATTTTTTTAAATTTTAACACCCCACATAACCTAGGTTTTTTAACATGTGTAAAAAACCACTTTCACCACATAACCTGGTATTTTAAAAATTTTAAAAACCCAGTTTTTAACTCACATAACTCTATTTTTTTAAACAATGTAAAAAACCAGTTTACCCCACATACACTCAGGACTTTTAACAAGGGAAAAAGTTTACCCACTTGGTTTTTTTAAACTGGAAATAACCAGTTTACACCACAACCTCGGGGTATTTTTAACAATGTGAAAAACCAGTTTTACCCACATACCCCAGGTTTTTTAAAATGTGAAAACCCAGCTTTAACCACATAACTCTGGTATTTTTTAACAATTTTAATTTTTTTTATCACATACCTCTGGATTTTAAAAAGTTTTTAAAAACCCCAAAACCCTTTACAAAAAAAACACACCACCCCAGGTTTTTTTTAAAAATGTGTAATAACCCCTCACATACTCAGGTATTTTAAAAATTTTAAAACCAGCACACTCACAAAACCCGGGTTTTTTTTTAAAAATTTAAAACCAGTTTTTACTCAATACACTCAGGACAACTGTGTAAAACCAGTTTTACACCAAAACCCTGGTTTTTTTTTAAAAATGGAAAACCCCTTTTAACTCACATCCCTTGGTATTTTTAACAAAAAACCAGCTTTAACTACATACATTGGTATTTTTAACAATGTGTAAAAAATTTTTCCACAACACTCTAGGCGTGTAATAACCATTTTTACCCCAAATAACCTGGGATTTTTAAAAATTTTAATAACCATTTTCCTAATTTTATTTTTTAAACATTAACACTCCTAGGTATTTTAAAAATTGAAAAAGCACCCAAAACCCGGGATTTTTAAAAATTTTAATAAAGCTTTACACCACATACACTTGGCATTTAAAAATGGAATAACAGTTTTACACCACATACACTCTAGGTATTTTTAACAATGTGTAAAACCACTACACCACATTTTTTTGTTTTAAATCTTTCAAAATTAAATTTTAACTTTTAAAACACCCCCCATACACCTAGGTTTTTTTAAAAATTTTAATAAATTTTTTACCCACATACACTCAGGTTTTTTTAACAATTTTTAAATTTTTACATATTGGTACTTTTAAAAATGAACCAGTTTTTACCACATACACTCTGGTATTTTAACAATGGAATAACCAGTTTTTTACCCATTTTTAAAAAATTTAAAGCACATTACATTTGGATTTTAACAATGTAAACCCCAGTTTTTTACTCCATACACTCTAGGTATTTTTAACAATGAAACCAGTTTACATCAATACACTCATTTTTAAAATTTTAATAACCACTTTAACTTCCCAGGTATTTTTAACAATGTGTAATAACCAGCTTTAACTCACATACACTCTAGGATTTTAACAATGTGTAATAAATTACCCACATACACTCTAGGTATTTTTAACAATGTGTAAAAACCCCTACACTCACATACACCTATATTTTAACATGTGTAAAAAATTTTACACTCACATACCTCTAGGCACTTTTAAAAATGTGTAAAAACCCAGCTTTACACTCAATCCCTCTAGGATTTTTAACAATGTAATAACCAGTTTACTCACATACCTCTAGGTATTTTTAACAATGTGTCAAACCCAACACTAAATACCTCTAGGATTTTTAAAATGGTAAAAACCCAGCTTTACTCCAACTCCCTAATTACCCCATTTTTTAAAATTTTAATAAAGTTTATTTTAAAATTTGGTTTTTTTAAAAATTGTTAAAAATACCCTTGGGTTTTTAAAATGGGGTAAAAAGCTTTTATTAAAACATTGGTTAAAAAACCAAGTGAAATTAAAGTTTAAACTTTGGGCCCCCAACATTGTTAAAAATTTTACCTAATTATTGGATTTTAACGGTTAATAAACTTTAAAAATACCTTGGAAAAATGGGGAATTTTTTAATAATTTAAGGACAAAAATTGTTTTTTCACCCTAAAGGTTTTTTAAAGTGAAAAAAGCTTTAAATTACCCCATTTTTTAAAAAAAAACCCTTTAATTATTGGAGTAATTTTTAACAATTGTTAAAATTACCTAAGGTATTTTTAAAAGGGGTTGTAATAAATTTTAAAATCCCTTTAAGGTTTTTAAAAGGTAAAGCTTTTTACCAAAACATTTTTTTTAAAATTTTAACCCTTTAATTAAAATTGAGTTTTAAAGTTTAAATTAACATTTTTAAAAATCCCTTTAAGGTTTTTTAAAGTGAAAAAAGTTTTGGGTTAATTCCAATACTTTTAAAAGTGTAAAATGTTTTATTAATTTAATTTAAAACACTGTTAAAAAATACCTAAATTGGGTTTTTAAAATTAAGTAATAAAAATTTTAAAAATCCCTTTAAGGATTTTAAAGTGAAATTGGTTTAATTAAAACATTTTTTTTAAAAGTGTAATTATTTAATTAAAACCTGGTTTTTTAACATTGTTAAAAAACCAATTAATAAATTGCTTTTTTAAAAATTGTTAAAAATACCTAATTAATTAGGTAAACTGGTTTTTAACCAGTTTAAAATCCTTTGGGTTTTTAAAATGGGGAATAAAAGTTTTAATTATTACTTTTTTGTTAAAAATTTTAACCCCTAAGGTTTTTTAACAAAGGGGTTTTTAACCATTTTAAAATCCCTTTGGGTTTTTTTAAAATGGGGTAAAAACCAAACAAATTTTAATTAATATTTTTAAAATTTTAAACCCGGGTTTAAATAATTAATTGGTTTTTTAACAAAATTTGTTTAAAATCCCTTTGGGTTTTAAAATGTGTAAAAAGCCATTTAATTAAATTTTTTAACTGTTAAAAAGACCTAATATTAGAAATTTTTAAAAATTGTTAAAAAATCCCTTTAAGGTATTTTAAAAAGCGTTTTTAACCATTTTAAAATCCCTTTAAGGTTTTTTAAAGTGTAAAACCCGGTTTACACTTGTTAAAAGGTTTTTTAAAAGTGAAATTGGGGTTTTGTAAAATTTGGGTTTTTTAACATTTTTAAAAATTTACCTAATTAATTGGGGAAAACTTTTAACAATTTTTAAAAAACCCTGGGTTTTTATTAAAAATTGGTTTTAACATTGTTAAAAATACCTAATTAATTAGGTAAACGGGTTAAAAACCCATTTTAAAAATCCCTTTAAGGATTTTGGAAGTGAAAAAGTTTTATTAAAACATTTTTTTTAAAAGTGAAAAAAGGGGTTTAATTAAAATTGGTTTTTTAAAAATTGTTAAAAAAACCTAATTATTAGGTTTTTGGTTAACCTTGTTTAAAAATCCCTCTAGGTTTTTTAAAAGGGGTTAAATTAAACATTTTAAAATCCCTTTAAGGTATTTTAAAGTGAAAAAAGCTTTTTAAAATTACTTTTTAACTGTTAAAAAATTTTACCTAATCATTGGTTTTTTAACAATTGTTAAAAGGGTTTTTAATTAAAATTAAATTTTTTAACTGGTTTTTAACCATTTTAAAAATCCCTCTGGGTTTTTTTAAAAAGTGAAAAAAGCTTTAAATTAAAACATTTTTTTTAAAAAAAATTAAAGGGTTTAAAGTTTAAATTTTAAAAATTAAGCTTTTTAACTGTTAAAAATTTACCTAAAATTTAGGTATTTTAAAAGTTAAAAAATTTACCCCAATTTTTTTTAAAAAAAAACCAGGGGGGCTACAAACCTTGTTTTTAACAGAAAAAATTTTACCAAGGTTTAGTAAAAAGGGTGGTTTTTAAAAACCATTTTTTTTAAAATACCTAAGTTTGTGATGTGGCTTTTTACCAACATTTTAAAAGTCCCAGGGTTTGGGTGTAAAACGGTTAAAAATTTTTAAAAATACCTAGGTGTATGTGAGTGTTTAAAAAGCCTTGGTTTTAACATTGTTAAAAATACCGGGAGTCTGGGGATTTTTAAAGCGGGCCCCTTAATTCCCAAAAATTGTTAAAATTTTTGCCTAGAGTGTAGGTGAGTGAAAAGCGGAAATTACACATTTTTAAAAAATTTTCCAAAAATGTATGTATTTAAAGCGGGTTTTTCCCACATTTTTAAAAAATCCCTTTGGTGTTGGGGTGTAAAGCGGTTATTAAAATTTTTAAAAAAACCCCTTAGAGTGAAATTGGTTTAAATTTTTTCCCATTTTTAAAAAATACCTGATTAAAAGTGGTTGTTTAAAAACACATTGTTAAAATGCCCGGGAGTGTTTGTAAAATTAAGTTGGTTTTTTTAACATTTTTAAAAATCCTAGGGTGTATGTGGGAAAAGCGGGAACCCTTTTTAAAAATACCTAGAGTGTAGGGAGTGAAAAGCTTTTTCCACAGGGGTTAAAAAGTGCCTGGGAGTGTATGTGTAAAAAACTAGTTATTAAAATTTTTAAAAAGTCCCTGATGTATGTGATGAAAAGCGGTTTTTACACATTTTTAAAAAATACCTAGAGTGTATTGAAAAAAAGTTTAGTTTTAAAATTTTAAATCCCAAGTGTATGTGGTGAAAAGCTTTTAAAATTTTAAAAAACCCCCTAGAGTGTTTTAATAAAAAGCTAGTTATTACCTTTTTAAAAAGCCTAGGTGAAAGGGGTGTAAAAGCTGGTTTTAAAATTTTTAAAAAAATCCCTAGGTGAAAAATTTTTTGGATTTTAAAAACTGGTTATTACTTTTGAAAAGTCCCCTAGGGTGTAATTGAGTTAAAACTGGTTCCCATTTTTAAAAAATACCTAGGTGTTGTGGTGAAAATTTTTATTTTCTTACTTTAAAAAATACCTAGGTTATTAATTGCGGGTTCCCCAAACATTGTTAAAAATTTCCTTAGGTGTATGTGGTGAAAAGTTTGGTTTTCCCATTTTAAAAAATACCTAGAGTGGTTTTTGGGGTTTTTAAAGCTGGTTTTACATTGTTAAAAAATCCCTAGGGTGGGGGGGTTTAAAGCTGGTTTTCCCACATTGTTAAAAGTCCCAAGAGTGAGTAATGTAAAGGGGCGGGTTTTTCCCATTGTTTTCCCTAGGTGTTATGTGAAGTGAAAAGCTGGTTTTTCCCACCATTGTTAAAAACCCCCCAATTGAAAATTGAAAAGTTGGAATTAACTTTTTAAAAGTCCTAGAGTGTATGTAAAGGTAAAGCTGGTTATTAAAATTTTTAAAAAATACCTAGGGGTTTTAGGTTTTGGTTTTTAATTTTTTGGGTTTAAAAGTGTAAGGGAAATTATGTAAACTGGTATTACACATTGAAAAAAAATCCCCCAAGTGTATGTGGGGTGAAAAGCGGTTTTTTTCCATTGTTAAAAATACCTGGGTGTATTAATTAAAAAGCGGTTATTAAAATTTTTAAAAAAAGGTGTATGGGGTTTAAACGGGTTTTACCATTGTTAAAAATACCAAAGGGGAGTGTATGTGTTTTGTTTTACACATTTTTAAAAACCTAGATGTTTTGGGGTTTTAAAAGCTGGTTATTACACATTGTTAAAATACCTAGAGTGTATGTGAAAAAAAAGGGTTTAAACACTTTTAAAAATCCCAAATTTTTGGGGGTGTAAAGCGGGAACATTACTTTAAAAAATACCTAGGTTATGGGGTTTAAAAAACCCGGTTTTCACTTTTTAAAATCCCTTTAAGAGTTTGTATTTAAAGTTTTGGTTTATTAAAATTGTTAAAAGTGCCTAGGGTGTTGAGTGTAAACTGGTTTTACACATTTTTAAAAATACCTGGGGTGTATGTGAGTGAAAAGTTTGGTTATTAAAATTTTTAAAAAAATACCTGATGTATGTGAGTGAAAACTTTAAAAATTGAAAATTTTTAGGTGTATGTGATGAAAAGGGGAAAAATTAAAATTTTTAAAAATTACCTGGGGTGTATGTGTTTTTAAAAGTTTGAAATTAAAAACCCCATTTGTTAAAATTATTTTTTAAGAGTGTATGTGGGAAAAAGCATTATTAAAATTGTTAAAAATACCTAGGGTTGGGGTGAAAAGTTGGGTTGGCCACATTGAAAAAAATAAAAGAGTTTTGTGGTAAAAAACTGGAATTACACATTTTTACCTAGGGGGTTTTTAATTGGAAAAAACTGGTTTGGGGAACCCATTGTTAAAATTACCTGGGGGTGTATGTGGTGTGCGGTTTTCCCTTTTTAAAAAATACCTAGAGTGTATGTGGGAAAGTTGGTTTTCACATTTTAAAAAATTACCAAAGAGTGTATGTGAGTGAAAGGGGTTATTACATTGTTAAAAAGGGGAAAAAGGGGTTGTGAATTTAAAAGGGGTTATTAAATATTCTTTTTAAAAAAAATCAAAGAGTGTATGTGATAAAACCCATTCCCACTTTTTAAAAAATACCTAGGGAGTGGGGAAGTGAAAAGTTTGGTTTTTGTTAAAAGTCCTGGGTTGTGGGGAAAAAGTTTTGGTTTTACACATTGTTAAAAATACCTAGGGGTTTTTAAAGGAAGTTTTAAAGGGCCTGGTTATTACACATTTTAAAAGTCCCCCTGGGGGTTTTGGGGTGAAGTGTAAAAAGGCTGGTTATTAAAAAAAAACCCATTTTTAAAAAATTACCTAGGGTTGTGAGGTAAAGTTTTAATTAAAATTTACTGGTTTGGGGCCCCCCAATTTAGAGGTATGTGGTGAAAAGCGGGTTATTACACTTTTGTTAAAAATCCCTTTAGAGTGTATGTGATTTAAAAGCTGGTTTTACACATTGTTAAAAGTCCTAGAGTGTATGTAAAGTGAAAAAGTTGGAATTCACATTTTTAAAAAAAATACCTAGGGGGTTGTGAAGTGTATTGGGGTTTAATTACACATTGTTAAAAATACCTAGAGTGTATGTGGGGAATTTTACACATTTTTTAAAAAATTTCCTTTAAAGGTGTTTTTTGAGTGAAAAGTGGTTATTACAATTAAAATTACCTAGAGTGTATGGGGTTAAAAAATATTTAACATTTTTAAAAAACCCGGATAATGTAAAATGAAAAGCTGGTTATTAAAACCAATTGTTAAAATTTTACCTTAGAGTGTTGTGAATTTTTAAAGGTTTTTTGGTTTAAATTTAACACATTTTTAAAAAATACCTAGGTGTATGGGGAAAAAAAGCTGGTTTAAAATTGTTAAAAGTACCTAGGTGTTGGGGTAAACTGGTTGCTACTTTTTAAAAAATACCTAGGTGTAAAGAAAAAAAGTTTGGTTATTAAAATTTTTAAAAAATCCCCGGGATGTTTTAAGTGAAAAGCTGGTTAAACATTGTTAAAAGTACCTGGGAAAAAGGTATGGTAAAGTTTTAAAGCGGTTAAATTACACATTGAAAAAAAATACCTAAAAGTGATGTGGGGGTTTTGGGTTATTAAAATTTTTAAAAAATCCTAGAGTGTTGGGGGTGAAAGTTTTACAACACATTTTTTAAAGTCCTAGGTTTTGTGGGGAAACTGGTTTTCCCACTTTGGGAAAAAATACCAAAGGAGTGAAATGTGGAAAGTGAAAAATTTGGGGGGTTTTTTTAACCCCTTGAAAAAATATTGGGGGGTTGTGGGGGTGTAAACTTTTAAAAATTCCCAATTTTGTTTAAAAGTTCCTTGAGTGTAATGTGGTGTAAAGCTGGTTATTAAAATTTTAAAAATCCCTGATTTTGATTTAAAAGCTATTTTAAAATTGTTAAAATACCAAAGAGTGTAGTGAAAAGCTGGTTATTAAAATTTTTAAAAAATCCTAGGGGGTTAATGTGGTGGGGGTTAAACACATTTTTAAAAAATACCAAAGGGCGTGGTGTAAACCCTTTATTAAAATTTTTAAAAAATTCCAGAGGGGATGTGGTAAAAGCGGGCCCACATTTTTAAAAAATCCCTTTAGAGTGTATTAATGTAAACTTTTTCAATTTGTTAAAAAAAAATTTTTCAATTTAGGGGTGAATTTGTAAAAGCGGGTTTTACACATTGTTAAAAGTCAAAGGGGAATTAAAGTGAAAAGCGGGAAATTCACATTTTTAAAAAATATAGAGTGTATGTGGTAAAAGCTGGTTATTACCATTTTAAAAAGTACCTGGGAGATGTGATTTTAAACTTTTTAACCTTTTTAAAAATACCAAAGAGTTTTTAAAAGAAAAAATTTTATTACCATTGAAGCCTAATTTATGTGGTAAAAAACTGGTTTTAAAATTTTTAAAAAGTGCCTAGGTGTATGGGGTGTAAAGCGGGTTTATTACACATTTTTAAAAAATCCCAGGGTGAATGTGGGTAAAAAGTTGGAATTACACTTTTTAAAAATACCTAGGGGGATGTGAGTGAAAGGGCGGGTTTAAATTAAAATTTTAAAATTTTAGGTGTAATGTGGTGAAAAGCGGTTATTACATTTTTTAAAAAATACCTGATTGAAATTTTAAGGGGTGTTCTTTTTAATTAACATTTTTAAAATTCCTAGATTTGTAAGTTAAGGTATTTTGTTAATTCCATTGTTAAAAAACCAAGTTATGTAAAAAAGTTTGGAATTCCCACATTGGAAAAAGTCCTGGAGTGAAATGTGAGTGTAAAGTTGGTTAAAAATTGTTAAAAATACCTGGGGGTTTTGTGGAAAAAAGCGGGTTTTAAAATTTTTAAAAATACCAAGTTTTGGGGTGTAAACTGGTTGAAAATTTTAAAAGATGGGGTGTATGTGAGTGTAAAGCTTGGCCCTTTTTAAATCCCTGAAAAAACCCAATTATTAAAGGTAAACTTTATTACATTTGTTAAAAATACCTAGAGTGTATGTGATGAAAAGTTTATTACACATTTTAAAAAATCCCGGGAGGTATGTGAGTGAAAAGTTTTAATTATTTTTTTAAAAAACCTAGAGTGTATGTGATTTAAACTGGTTATTACACATTTTAAAATCCTTAGGGGTTTTGGGGGTTAAAAAGCCTGGTTTTTATTAAAAAACATGTTAAAAGTCCAGAGTGTATGGGGTGAAAACGGGTTAAACACTTTTTAAAAGTACTAGGTGTATTTTTTAAATTTGGTTATTACATTTTTAAAAATCCCAGAGTTTTGTGATTAAAAATTGGTTTTCATTGAAAAAAAATACCTAGGGGTTATGTGGGGGTGAAAAAAGCGGTTTTACACATTTTTAAAAAGTGCCTAGAGTGTTGTGAGTGAAAAAGGGGTTATTAAATTGAAAAATACCTAGGGGTTGTGAGTGAGTTTTA
>WNWK01058733.1:0-10372 GCA_009830355.1 Cherax destructor | reverse complement strand
AATCGGCTTTTTCAATGACCAAATCGGGGTTTGGTCTCTCACAAAGTAAATTTTGGGAATATTCCCGGGCTTGGGGGGACTTTAAGCCCAAAAATTTAAATAAATTTTTAAGTTTAAATTTTGAGGACGCCGCCTTGGGGTTTTAAAAGGGGGAAAAAAAAAGGGGTGGGTTTGATCAGGGTTCTTTCACTTTTTTAAAATTGGTTAAACCCTTCGGGGAAAAAAATTTAAAGGGGAACATTAAACCTTTTTTTGAATAGTGTTTAAATTTGTAAAAAAAGGGGTTTAGGAGGAATGAATCCTACCCCAACCAACTATGTTAAAAAACCCCCGGTCCCAGGGGTAATTTTTTCAAGGAATTAATCTTTTTTGACTCATCGGACAACCCCCAAAAATTTTTCGTCTTCCCGGGAAGAATAATTCCCCGAGCAGGACCAGAGACCCGTCGAAGAATAGCGACAAAAAAATGTTGTTTTTCCCCCCATTAAGTATCTTTTTCTTGAAATCTGGCCAGTAGGTATGTTGGGAAATGGGGGTTTGAGGGGGAATGTTTGAGGGATCCCCAGAAAACAAAGGAAAAGGGGTGGGGGATTTTTAAAGATTTTTCCCCCCCTTTTCCCCCCAATCAGTAAAACCCTTTACAGTCCACAAAATTTTAACCCGAAATTGGTGTTATTATTCTTAATAAACTGGTAAAGGATAGTGGGGGATTTAGGTGAAATATCGAAGGGCCCCCGGGAATGGACCAGGATTTAAAAAAAATTTTTTCCCACACCCCCCCAAGGGGGTAACCAGGTAAAAATTTTTACTATCGGGCCCCCGGGGGATTTTTTTGTTGTAAGGGCGGTGAAGCCCGGGAAGGTAATCTCAATTCCCCACATCGCCCGTTGGTCCTTCCTGAACCGGAGGTGATTAGTGAATTAATCATTAATGAATTAATTATTTAATAATATGACCAGATTGTAGAAAGTGAGTATAGAGTACACAGATTAATTAATTAGTGAATTGTACACTATCCAATTAATTACCAGCCCATGCATACGATTTGTGCAAGAGCAAGGTTTGATAATCAACTTATAAACAATTTATTTAATTTGCATTAATCAGTAATATTTATCCTATAAACCACATGGACCCGATGAAACTGCTGGCGTCGAAGCCCAGATCTAGCTAAAGAAAGCCTCTGCTACAAGCCCAGTAAGGGTCATGTTGTGTGCAGACTAATATGCATGGAGTTCATGGATCAAGACAAGGTGGACCCTGATGAATTAAAATTGTATTTAGACCCTTTAGATAGTAAATATGAGCTTCATGGGGCTGCTGTGGTTTAAGGAATATGAAAAGGACCTTATGGAGAAATTGTACAGATAATGATGAAATAGAAACACTGTTTGAGCAATATGAAGTGGAGGAACATATTCTGTCCTGTAAAACTTAGGCTTTGCACAGTACAAAGAGTGTAAATAACTTAGTGGGCCAGCTCGCACAGTAAATTAAGATGTCCCTCCCCAAACCCCAGAGGTACAATTAAGGTCGTTCCAGCGGAGACAGCTGGGAGGAATTTTGGTCCATTTTTACAATAAAGAAGATAGAAATGATCTTGAACCTGTTAATAAGTTGATTTATTTAAAGGACAATTGAGGGAGATGCCCTCTATTCTCTATTCAGGCCTTCCCCAATATAAACGGACTCTATACAGTAGTTGTTAGTCTGTTAAAGAGGCATGTAACTTCAGAGTTAATAATTATGCCTTTACTAAGAGATATAAGTAAAGTTTAGTGGGATTACAAGAAACGGATCGATTACACAAGGATTTCTCTGTAACAGAGGATCCCAGCAATCCGACTTAGTCCGCTGAAACCTTCATATGATTCAGAAGTGTCTTATTCGGCTACTTCTAGTCCATTCTTACTTCAGGCGACGATAAATGCACATCTTAAACGTACAGTATGGTCCACTGAGTGAAATAATGAGTAAACAATTCTATGTGGACAATTTCCTGGGGTGACGCTAACTGAAGAGGAGCTAATGAAGATATATGAAGGCTAATGACATAATGCAAGGTGCAAATATGCCTCTAGGGAGTGGAACAGTAATTCGTCCAGGTTAAAGGACCGAATAAATAAAGACAATCCCGGAGATGGAGTATCTGGGGTGTAGCAAATGTATTGGGACTGACTTGGGATACTGAGAGAGACTTGATATCGTTAAAGCCTAATAATTATAGTATGCCCAATAAATTAACTAAGAGAGTCCTACTTGCTGAAATTTCAAAATGTTTCGATCCACTAGGCTTAGTGGCTGTTTTCTTACAATCCGGGAGGGAAAATTGTTGGTACAAGAGGCATGAAGCAGAATTCAGCTTGGGATGAAACCCTACCTGGAGGAATCTGTTAACAGGTGGAAGAATTAATTGCAGATTACGAGAAATTCCAATGTTGGAGTTCCGCAACTGGTGGCAGTTCAAGAAGGAATCATATACTCTACATCTTTTGCGATGTGTTTAAATTATGTATGGGAGCAGTCATTATTCAATGTAATAAAGCACATTTTCTTGTCATGTCTAAAGCTAAAGTGGCTCCAATTAAATTACGTTACCCACTTCAGTTGAATTAACCGCTATTTATGGGAATACCAAATTAGCTTGATTATATACGGAGTAAATTGCCGAGATAACATTAGCCGGTTAACTACACTTGGTCTGATAATGATGTATCTCTTGCAGTGGATCCGCAACGAACCAGCAAGATTATATTCAGTAAAATAGAGTCGCAGAGATTTTCAACCAGATGAGAAATATGACAGTTTGGGTCACCATAAGCAACTTTAACCATATTCCGGGCGTGAGAACCCAGCTGATTTCTTGTCTCGTGGGTTGACGAAATCGGTGAAGACTTTATCATGGTTTACAATCCAGTTGGTTGATGAATAAAAGAACTGGCCTGTTCAAAGGCGACATTGTCTGGTGGTGGAAATTACTGTGAACACGGCTCCAGTCCATCCTTAGCCATTGATATAAATAGATACCTGTATCCTTACTCAAAATTGATTAACAGTCAATGGGTTGGTGTTTAAATTCAGGTAAACAAGATGTGAATATCCCCGCATGATTTTCCTCATCCTCCTGAAATACTGGTACAGAGAGTACAAGGAGAAATTATGGAGGAGATTAAATTACAGGATGGAAACTGTGTCTAATAATAGAGAAATTGGGGCTATACTTGGAGGATGACGTAATCAAGTGCAGAGGAGATTGCAAAATGCTGAATTGGTGAATATACTAAACACCCATCTGCTGCCTAAGACTCATCCTCTGACACAACTTTAACTGTATTTAATGCCCATAAAAATGTGATGGGCATGGTGTAGATACAAGATACCTTAACTGTATTAGGAAACTTCAGACCTTCAAGGACGACAGAGTGAAACGAGTCATCAAGACATGTGTAGTGTGCCGTCATCGAGTGGATGCCAGAAACCTATGTATCCAGGATCTTCACCACTATCACTCATGAACGGAGTGCAGTTAATAAAGCCATTTGATGTAACCGTGTAGGGATTACAGTGGCCCCATCATTTTAACGTGGTACTAGATAGTTCCAAGTCACAGACGTGGAGCCACAGCAGACGTGGAGCCACAGCAGATGTGGAGCCACAGTAGACGTGAGCCACAGCAGACGTGACCTGCCAGCAGACGTGGAGCCACAGTAGACGTGAGCCACAGACGTGGAGCCACAGTAGACGTGAGCCAGACGTGAGCCACAGACGGAGCCAGAGATGTGAGCCACAGCAGACGTGAGCCAAAGTAGACGCGTGACCCAGTAGACGTGACCCATTGCAGACGTGACCCACAGACGTGAGCCACAGTAGATGTGGGAGCCACAGACGTGAGCCAGCAGACGGTTGGCCAGTAGAGCGGTGAGCGCAGCATCGGTTTTCGCAGACGTGAGCCGCTGGTAGACGTGATCCACAGTAGATGTGGAGCCACAGTAGACGTTACCCACAGTAGATGTGGAGCCACAGCAGAGGTGGAGCACACAGTGGAGAGGTGATGGCAGTAGACGAGCCACAGCAGACGACCCACAGTAGATGTGTGGAGCCATTGCATTGAGCTACATTATATAGTATTAGGGCTTTGTTTATATTAGCCACGTCGTATATCAGTTTTCAAGTTGATGTGATCCCACCGAAGATGTGTGCACCAGCAGATGTGATCCACCGAAGATGCAAACAGTGAGTGCGGATTCAACTGAAGACGTGTGTGCACCAGATGGATTCACCGAAGATGTGCACCCAGTAGATGTGATCCACCGAAGATGTGCACCAGTAGATGTGATCCACCGAAGATGTGTGCACCAGTAGATGATCCACCGAAGATGTGTGCACCAGTAGATGTGGAGCCACCGAAGATGTGTAAGTACCCAGTAGATGATCCACCGATAAAGGTGCACCAGTAGATGTGATCCACCGAAGATGCAAAAACGGTGTTGGTATGGATCCAGACCAGATGCAAACAAAGGACCACTGAAGATGGGTAAACAGCAGATAGAGAATGGAATTAAGATGTGGTACCAGCAGATAGAATCCACTGAAGATGTGTGCACCAGTAGATGATCCACCGAAGATGTGTGCACCAGTAGATGTGATCCACCGAAGATGTGTGCACCAGTAGATGTGAGCCACCGAAGATGTGTGCACCAGTAGATGTGAGCCACCGAAGATGTGTGCACCAGTAGATGTGATCCACCGAAGATGTGTGCACCAGTTGATGTGAGCCACCGAAGATGTGTGCACCAGTAGATGTGATCCACCGAAGATGTGTGCACCAGTAGATGTGATCCACCGAAGATGTGTGTACCAGTAGATGTGATCCACCGAAGATGTGTGCACCAGCAGATGTGAACCACATTATATATGAGCCAAAGTAGATGTGATCCACAGTAGATGTCAGTCACAGTAAATGTCAGTCACAGTAAATGTCAGGCACAGTAGATGTCAGTCACAGTAGACGTGAGCCACAGTAGACGTGAGCCACAGATGTCGATCACAGTAGATGTCAGCCACAGTAGATGTCAGTCACAGTAGATGTGATCTACAGTAGATGTCAGTCACAGCAGATGAGTCACAGATGATATGATCCACACAAGCTAAGCACCATCGTTCAATTTCAAAGGATCATTAACAGGATCATTAAGTACCCTGGTGACAACCAGGGTACTTAAGTGATACTATGTGCTGGGTACTTAGTTATGTGGTACCATTATTTTAGTATTTTTTAAGGAGGTACCATCACCATGTTTCGCAAATAGCTGGTGAACTTAGTAGAGTGGTATTTTTAAATGGGTACTTTGTAAACTGGCACAATAAGTTGGATATTTGATAAGATGTTATTATTACCTTGGCACTTAGTAAGTTGGTATCATCACCTGTGTACAGCGGTAGTTTCATATAGGTACTTGATAAAGTGGTACCATCGCCAGAGTACTTAGGTGGAATAATCACCAAGTTACTTAGTAAGCAGACACTATGTTCAAGGTATCTTAAGAAAGTGGTTCACTCCCACTTTGTAATGTGGAATCATCACCTATTTAATAAATTGATTCCATTATATGGGAAGTGGGTCAGGTGGTGTTACGTTCCAAGTTAAACTCAATTCATAGGAAAGGAAAAAAATACGGAAAACTCTGATTTCACTTCCGTCCTGGCACACGTAAATTATAAGACTGTCAACTCTCCCAGAAAATCAAAAGAATCTAAACAGTGTATATGATTCATTGTTCTCTTTGTAAACAGTATATGTCTATAAAATAAAATCTTTTGTTTAAACCAGAAGTACTTGTGCAAAAGAATATCCTTTAAAAGACGACTACCAAGTCAAAACGTTGAGGAGGAAGTAAATGTGTTGAGATATTTTGGAGTGAACTTGGCGGCAGATAACTATATGAAAGTTGAAGTGAAACGAAATGCATAACGATGGCACAAATGGTGGGCGGGATACTGAAGCTTCTGTGGTGCCAAAGAAGCTTATTCAAGGGCAAGAACTGGAAAGCACCAGCGGATAGTGGTGCCAACACTGTGTTGTGGGTGTGAAGTATGGATATTAAACATTGCCATGAGGAGGACTCACTGTCTAAATGACCCGAGCAAAAACTCTTTCCATCGTGAATAACGAAGTGGATCGGGTTTTCATGAAGAACTAAGTAAATCGGAAAGACGAGATAACGTGAGATCCGTCATTAAGAAAAGAGTAAGGAAAGATGCGACGCTGCAATGAGGAAACTGCAGGAAGAAAAGGGGAGGCAGGTGGCAAGATAGGCTTTATTATCTTCACAGAAAGTAGAACTGCCATATTATTCCACAGAGATTTCTGCGTCAGAATCCACGGCAGAGGAGGACATCTGAGCATGTGGAGGTTGTGATAGTTCACCGAGAAGAGAGAAGAAGAGAATAAAGAATATGATCTGTGTTGATGTTACTGCAGCACTTGATCCTTCAAAACTGAGTCAACAAAAATAGCAAAGAATGTTATCACAGAAACAACAAAGAACATAAACCACAACGCAGAACTACTCGACGTTAATCATTTTTCCATCAAATGACGCCAAAAGCATCACTGCACCAAGTTAATTAAGAACAGCATTGAACAGTGAAGCTGAGAAGGTTCAATTTATTGTTCACTGGGATGAAACGTTCATTTCACATCTGGTAAATTCAGTCAAGTAACTTAAAAACTTTGTAGTCAGTAACACCATCATCAAAATGCAACGTCAGCTGATCCAGCCCCAGGTGGAACAGGTGAAGAACAATTACTGTTGTCCAGCCCCAGGTGGAACAGGTGAAGAACAATTACTGTTGTCCAGCCCCAGGTGGAACAGGTGAAGAACAATTACTGTTGTCCAGCTTCCCAAGAACATGAAACAACAGAACTGTGTCACTCAGGTAACATGATGACTTCCATGTAGCTGCTTCAAACACTCAGCGGTGCGCATGTGTTTGTCTTGACAGTGGTAAAAATAAACCTTTTCAGCGTCCACCAGGTAAAAGGGCAGTGTTGATGACACGGATCTTGCGTCCACCAGGTGAGAAGTAGTGATGACACGGATCTTGCGTCCACAAGGTGAGGGCAGTGTTGATGACACGATCTTGCGTCCACCAGGTGACAGTGTTGATGACACGGATCTTGCGTCCACCAGGTGAGGCAGTGTTGATGACTGGATCTTGCGTCCACCAGGTGAGGGCAGTGTTGATGACATGGATCTTGCGTCCACCAGGTGAGGGCAGTGTTGATGACACGGATCTTGCGTCCACCAGGTGAGGGCAGTGTTGATGACACGGATCTTGCGTCCACCAGGTGAGGGCAGTGTTGATGACACGGATCTTGCGTCCACCAGGTGAGGGCAGTGTTGATGACACGGATCTTGCGTCCACCAGGTGAGGGCAGTGTTGATGACACGGATCTTGCGTCCACCAGGTGAGGGCAGTGTTGATGACACGGATCTTGCGTCCACCAGGTGAGGGCAGTGTTGATGACACGGATCTTGCGTCCACCAGGTGAGGGCAGTGTTGATGACATGGATCTTGCGTCCACCAGGTGAGGGCAGTGTTGATGACACGGATCTTGCGTCCACCAGGTGAGGGCAGTGTTGATGACACGGATCTTGCGTCCACCAGGTGAGGGCAGTGTTGATGACACGGATCTTGCGTCCACCAGGTGAGGGAAGTGTTGATGACACGGATCTTGCGTCCACCAGGTGAGGGCAGTGTTGATGACACGGATCTTGCGTCCACCAGGTGAGGGAAGTGTTGATGACACGGATCTTGCGTCCACCAGGTGAGGGCAGTGTTGATGACACGGATCTTGGTCCACCAGGTGAGGGCAGTGTTGATGACACGGATCTTGCGTCCACCAGGTGAGGGCAGTGTTGATGACACGGATCTTGCGTCCACCAGGTGAGGGAAGTGTTGATGACACGGATCTTGCGTCCACCAGGTGAGGGCAGTGTTGATGACACGGATCTTGCGTCCACCAGGTGAGGGCAGTGTTGATGACACGGATCTTGCGTCCACCAGGTGAGGGAAGTGTTGATGACACGGATCTTGCGTCCACCAGGTGAGGGAGTGTTGATGACACGGATCTTGCGTCCCCCAAAGGTGAGGGCAGTGTTGATGACACGATCTTGCGTCCACCAGGTGAGGGCAGTGTTGATGACACGGATCTTGCGTCCACCAGGTGAGGGAAGTGTTGATGACACGGATCTTGCGTCCACCAGGTGAGGGAGTGTTGGTGACACGGATCTTGCGTCCACCAGGTGAGGGCAGTGTTGATGACACGGATCTTGCGTCCACCAGGTGAGGGAAGTGTTGATGACACGGATCTTGCGTCCACCAGGTGAGGGAAGTGTTGATGACACGGATCTTGTGTCCACCAAGTGAGGGCAGTGTTGATGACACGGATCTTGCGTCCACCAGGTGAGGGCAGTGTTGATGACACGGATCTTGCGTCCACCAGGTGAGGGCAGTGTTGATGACACGGATCTTGCGTCCACCAGGTGAGGGCAGTGTTGATGACACGGATCTTGCGTCTACCAGGTGAGGGCAGTGTTGATGACACGGATCTTGCGTCCACCAGGTGAGGGCAGTGTTGATGACACGGATCTTGCGTCCACCAGGTGAGGGCAGTGTTGATGACACGGATCTTGCGTCCACCAGGTGAGGGCAGTGTTGATGACATGGATCTTGCGTCCACCAGGTGAGGGCAGTGTTGATGACACGGATCTTGCGTCCACCAGGTGAGGGCAGTGTTGATGACACGGATCTTGCGTCCACCAGGTGAGGGCAGTGTTGATGACACGGATCTTGCGTCCACCAGGTGAGGGCAGTGTTGATGACACGGATCTTGCGTCCACCAGGTGAGGGCAGTGTTGACACGGATCTTGCGTCCACCAGGTGAGGGCAGTGTTGATGACACGGATCTTGCGTCCACCAGGTGAGGGCAGTGTTGATGACACGGATCTTGCGTCCACCAGGTTAGGGCAGTGTTGATGACACGGATCTTGCGTCCACCAGGTGAGGGCAGTGTTGATGACATGGATCTTGCGTCCACCAGGTGAGGGCAGTGTTGATGACACGGATCTTCATCTCTTGCTATGGACCTCCATCAAGCTCTGATATTCCATTTTCAAAAAGTTCAAGGCAAAATGGAATTTTATTGAATAGTCCGAGTTTGATACATGTGTGGAGAATGAAGAGATATATATCCTAACGACCACCGAGAATTGATTGCGATGTCTATTTTCTTCCTAGAATCAAAGATTCCTGGGTGCCGTTTCAAACGTCCGGGAGCAATACATCAGGCAATACATCAGGCAATACATCAGGCAATACATCCTTCTGGTATTCAAACATTGCCTCAGCTTTCGAGACTGAAGTAGTTGAAATTACGTTATACATCAGCTTTTTACTTTAAGAACACTCGCAAACATCAGATTCCGTTAAATGATAACCATTCACATGTAAAAAAATGCCATAAGTATAAGTTTTTTAATGTAAATCAATATCGCATAATTTATGAGGAGTCATGTGTGAATGGGATCATCTAACACATTTTCTGGTAAGCTTGAAATTGCTATTATTATTTAATATTTGCGAACCACTGTCAGCCTGAGTTACCAGACCCTGCCACGTGGAGGCCAGTGGTTCGTCTTTAAGGTCCACCCATCCACTTACTGCTTTTATGATGCTTTCCCCAAGGTCTGCCTCAACAATTGGCATCCCCGTCTTTCCCAGGTCTTTGTGTCCAGGAGTCCATCTGTGTCCCCTCAGATATTCTCCCTTCCCCACTTCCCCAAGGTCTGTCTCAGCAACCAGTATCCTCCTCTTTCCCAGGTCCATGTGTCCAGGAGTCCATCTATCCGCCTTCAGATATTCTCCCTTCCCCACTTCCCCAAGGTATCCTCGCCTTTTCCAGGTCCATGTGTCCAGGAGTCCATCTGTGTCCCCTCAGATATTCTCTCTTCCTCACTTCCCCAAGGTCTGTATCAGCAACCAGTACCGTCCTCTTTTCCAGGTCCATGTGTCCAGGAGTCCATCTGTCCGTCTTCAGATATTCTCCCTTCCCCACTTCCCCAAGGTATCCTCGCCTTCCCCAGGTCCATGTGTCCAGGAATCCATCCGTGGGCCCCCGGATGTTTCCCCTTCCTAACTTCCCTTAGGTTATCTTCCAGCCTCAGCCTTCCCCAGGTTATATATCCCGGAGTCAGCTATTTTAGCCACTCCCAGTGATCTAGCTAAATGAGAACGAGGCCTTGTCTAGCTGGTCTACGGTGGAGACTGTCCAGGTGGGTGGAATTACTGGAGGTGACACACAGAAAAC
>WNWK01058732.1:0-10372 GCA_009830355.1 Cherax destructor | reverse complement strand
TTATGAAATGATAGAGAATCTTTTCCGATCATAACGCCACAAAAATTATGAAATTTGATCGAAAACTAATGGAATTATGCTTTCGCAAAGTTTTCGTATGGATGACATTTACGCATCGGCGATTTCGCCCACTTTGAGCCCTATTTTCGGCAAATTCGATGTTTCAGTCTACTAAAATTATAGCTATTTCGCTAGAACTCCATTTCTTCTATCGATTGAGTACAAGAAACCGCCTATTTACCAATTACAACTACCCAAAATAGTGGTCAGAAAAATGGCAATTTGGCCAATTTCACACAAATTTCAAACGATGCCAATTTCAAAATAGGGTCCAGAATAAACAAGGCAGACATTCCTGGCACTAAAATAACATCTCTGTTCATTAGTCACGTTTCCAGGCCCCTCTTACATTACTTTTGCTTATCATTTTGAATTTTTATTCTCACAAAAAAATAGATTTACTGTTATGTATACAACTGCATCATTGTAAAAATGATATAAACAATATCAGAGCACTTGTGCATGAATATTAGACTCGCCAGTTGATGTGTATTGGACGCATGGTGTGATTTGTTTACTCTTGAACATCGTCAAAAATCGAACATTTTCGCTACTTTGAGCTCAATTTCAAGGTACTTGTCTTTGTCAAACTAATCAAAATAATTTTTATTTCTGTAATATATCTTCCATTCTATCAAATGAGACCAAGAAAACGAGAATACATCAATAAATACAATACGAAAATAGACTGCAAAGTCGCTGTTTTATACCAAAAATACGGTCAGAGTTTTTTTTCCTCATTACGTACTGTGTGGTGCAGGAATTTTTTTATACTGCGCACACTGACCGCACAGACCCATTCTATAACATCAGGCCTAACAGCCTGTTTCTGCTTGATTTGAGGGCGCTTAGAATTTAGGCGTATTAGTACGCCAATAACCCCAGGGCGTAAGCCGTACTAGTACGTCAATAACCCCAGGGCATAAGCCGTACTAGTACGTCAATAACCCTGAAAGGGTTAAACCAAAAATACGGTCGCAGCACTGCTTTGCCATTAAAGCCATATAACATGAACTAATAGAATGTTTAATTCTCTTGTATTCGTTGTAAACTCGACTAATGACCATATGTACAAATTTACTGCACTGTTAT
Source organism: Cherax destructor (assembly GCA_009830355.1). Classification (NCBI taxonomy): domain Eukaryota; kingdom Metazoa; phylum Arthropoda; class Malacostraca; order Decapoda; family Parastacidae; genus Cherax; species Cherax destructor. Next base: position 9,220 of record WNWK01058732.1, on the reverse strand, counting down.
TGCCTTATTAATCTTAAGTTAGTTTTAAGTTTGCCCAAAATGCTCTGCATATAAAGGGGCTTTTGGCATGTACACTCAATTGTTATACTCCTTGTACAACCATGTATCATGTTGAAATAAAGTTCTTATTCTTATATGGTGCACGCTTACCGCATAGACCATTCTCTCATATCTAGGCCCAAATTTACTGCTCACAGTTCATGTGAGTGAGCTGCTTATGGCATTGTACTACTGGCATGATACAATGGGACTGACCGTGAAAGGGTTAAAGATGGAACTTCGAGTGAGGCGGTCAGTTAGTGTATTAGGGCAGTGAAAACGTAGGGAAGTGAGTCACTGTGTAAAGTTTCTCTAAAGTATGGGTTATGTGTAAACAAGGCAGATGAAGTAATTAGCTAACTTGGATTAGCTTTACTGTATAGCAATTAATATTAAATTTACTTTAAATAAGATTTTCTTCAAACTACCCAGTTGCATGTCACAGCCTACATACATCAACCATATAATCTTTACAAAATATATGCAAAAACAACAAAACATAAGCTTAGTCTTGGAACCCAATTGTTTACACATAGTACAGTATTTATATAAATATGATATATCATGATACTATGGGCTCTATAAATCTGCATGAAATATTATAATCTGAATCACTGTGAGTATGTATTTATGAAAGATAGAAAAGTGATAGAGATAATAGAAAGCTAGATCCAACTTCTCTCTCTCTTCCTGTGCCTTGATGCTCCTGAAAGGCTCTTGATGCTATGAATGGGACTTACTTACTTCTTCTTTGGATCAAATCTGAATGCCTTCTATTCCAAAGGTGCTTTAAGACCCCTACAGGTTTAGCACTACCCCATGAATAAAATGAAAATAAAATTGTTTGCAGTGCTTATGACTGTGTAGGTCACTCAGATCTCTTAGCATTAAAAAGACATATATACAATACACAATAAGAAAGAAAAAATTAACAAACAATAAAAACAACAAACATGAAAGGCTCAACACAAAGCAATATGATTATCCCACTTTAAAATAAAAAGCATGAGTTAAAAGTACCATTCAATTATTAAAGTCATAAGACTTCTAAGAGTTCCTGAGGTCCTTACAGGTACCCCAGCAACTTTAAAAAATAATGAAGGAAGAAAGGCTATGCTGTGAGCAAACTGTTAACATGTATTTGAGTCAGCTGCATACCACAGAACACACAGGAAAGTAGGAGCACATACAAAGAGGTGGCTATGGGTGATACACATGCCCAATACTCAATCAACAGTGATGATACCTGCTGAAGAAGAAGGGCCAAGCAGCCATGTCTTACTGAACTTGGTATAACTTGTTGTTTGTCCATTTCCTGGAACAGCAACACATACCAGGCACTAACAGAACATGCTTGTGGAGCACATGAAGATGAGTTAAACACCTATGGATCCTTTAGACCGCAGGGTGGGCAAAAGTATGCAGGGCCAGGAAAGGTGGAACACATTAACCCCTTAACTGCCCAAACTTAGGTTTACGTTCTTACTGCTTGTGCTCCAAACGTAGATCTACATTTTATTTTTTCTCCCTCCAAATTTGACACGATTGGCCTGAGATGCCTGGTCAGCATAGAATGGGTCTTAACACTCGGTGTGTGCAGTATTAAAAAAATCTGGGACCACTTAGTACCTTGTGGAAACACCAGTTCAATTGAGCGCCTAGCTAGAGTAAACAGCGCGGCATACACCTGGGATTCACTGATTTCATGTAGTATTAACACTCCCATTTTAAGAGGAAAGTGATGTTGACCCCGAGTTTTGTGGCTTTGAGGTGGATGTTGAAGTGTTCGAGGAAATATCAAAAACCTCGATAACAGCCCATGTATAACATTGGTGCAACACCCTTTCAATTTTGGTACCACTGGTAGTGTCATCCACCCAGAATGTCTTATAACCTATGCCCTAAGTAAAGAGAAACAATTGTGGAACGTGCAATACATGTTCGGTAGGCAGGCTGGCCGGCAGCTGGCTTGGCTGGCTGATTGACTTTGGCTGTCTCTATCTCCGTCTGTCTGTCTGTCTGTATCTATATCTGTCTCTGTCTATCTCTGTCTCACAGGTACACATATATACAATTATACATAGTGTAAATTACTTATGATATAAACTATTCCACACTGATAGGGTCAACAGGAAGGGTGGTGATGTATGTCAGCGATAATTTAAATTGTTGTGTTAGACAAGATATAAGATTAGAAACATCAGACACAGAATCTGTTTGGCTACAGTTTCTCAAGGTCGTGAAAATTAATTTTGGGTGTGATTTATAGGCCCCAAACCTTGATAGGGAGTGCGGTAGGCTGCTATGGGACGAAATTCAAAAGGCGTCTAGATATGAAAATGTTGTGTTAATGGGAGATTTTAACTTTAGACAAATTGATTGGAACAATGTGATAGGAAATCTTGAGTCTAGTGACTTTCTTGATACAGTTAAGAACTGCTTTTTAAAACAGTTTGTGACAGAACCAACTAGAGGAAACAACCTGCTTGACTTGGTTCTTGCCAACAAAGAATCACTAGTTAATAATCTTGAGGTTAATGATGAGCTTGGGGAAAGCGATCACAAATCACTTAGTTTCAATATATCATGGAATTACCCAGATAACTGCAATCAAGTCTCTGTTCCAGACTTTTGCTTGGCCGACTTCATGGGGCTCAGAAATTACTTGGGTGGGCTAAGTTGGGGTGACCTTACTATGAGTCAGGTAGGTAGGGCTGGTTGCCAATATGACGTATTTCAGAGCATAGTGCTAGCTGCCCAGACAACTTTTGTTCCGAGTAGGGAAATTAGATCTAACAAAAATGATCCCAAATGGATAAACAATAGATTAAAACATCTCATTGGTTAAAAGAGAGGTATATATAGGCATATCAAAAGAAGGAAAGGGCAGTTAAGAAATCAATATATTTAATTAAAGAGAGAAATAAAAAAAAGAATAAGAAAAGCAAAAAGGGATTATGAGGCTAAAGTCGCAAGGGATTCGAAGACTAACCCAAAGGGTTCTTTCTTATCCCTGTCAGATCACTGACAGGGATAAGGAAATGTGTGAACTTTTCAATGCTACTTCCTCTCAGTTTTTACTCAGGAAAATACTAGCGAAATTCCAGAAATAATAAATTATGTAGAACAGGACGATAATAAACTATGCAATATTAGGGTAACTAGTGACATGGACCTCAGACAAATAGAGAAATTAAAACCTAAGAAATCCCCAGGCCTTGATGAACTGTTTGTGAGGGTTTTAAAGGAATGTAGAGAGGAACTTATTATACCTTTGGCTAATCTTTTCAATATATCACTACAAACTGGCATAGTGCCAGACAAGTGGAAAATGGCAAATGTAATATCTATTTACAAGGTAGGTGACAGATCCTTAGCTTCGAACTATAGACCAATAAGCCTTACCTCCATAGTTGGTAAATTCATGAAATCAATAAATGCCGAAGCAATTCGTAGCCATCTTGAAAGGCATAAATTGATTAATGAATCTCAGCACGGTTTTACAAAGGGCATTCCTGTCTTATGAATTTACTAACTTTCTTCACTAAAGTATTTGAGGAGGTAGATCATGGTATTGAATATGATATTGTGTATATGAACTTCAGTAAGGCTTTCAATAGAGTTCCACATCAGAGGCTGTTGAGAAAACTTAAGGCACACGGAATAGGAGAAATTTTTTCCTGGGTAGAGGCATGCAGAGAGTTTGCATAAATGGGGAGAAATCAGAATTGGGGCAAGTCACAAGTGGTGTTCCACAGGGGTCAGTGCTGGGCCTCTTGTTGTTCACAATTTACATAAACGACATAGATGAGGGAATAAATAGCGACATAAGCAAATTTGCTGATGACACCAAAATAGGCCATCCAATTCATTCAAATGAGGACATTAGAGCACTCCAGGAGGATTTGAATAGACTGATGCAGTGGTCAGAGAAGTGGCAGATGCAGATTAATATAGACAAATGCAAAGTTCTAAATGTTGGACAGGAAAATAACCATGCCACATATAAACTAAATAATGTAGATCTTAATATTACACATTGCAAAAAGGATTTAGGAGTTCTGGTTAGCAGTAATCTGAAACCAAGACAACAGTGCATAAGTGTTCGCAATAAAACTAACAGAATCCTTGGTTTCATATCAAGAAGTATAAATAATAGAAGTCCTCAGGTTGTTCTTCAACTATATATATATTTGGTTAGGCCTCATTTAGATTATGCTGCATAGTTTTGGTCACCGTATTACAGAATGGACATAAATGCACATGAAAACGTACAAAGGAGGATGACAAAGTTGGTCCCATGTATCAGAAATCTTCCCTATGAGGATAGACCGAGGGCCCTAAATCTGCACTCTCTAGAAAGGCGTAGAATTAGGGGAAATATGATTGAGGAGTATAAATGGAAAACAGGAATTAATAAAGGGGATGTAAATAGCATGCTAAAAATATCTAGCATTGACAGGACTCGCAGCAATGGTTTTAAATTTGAAAAATTCAGATTCAGGAAGGATATAGGAAAGCACTGGTTTGGTAATAGAGTTGTGGATGAGTGGAACAAACTCCCAAGTACCGTCATAGAAGCTGAGACGTTGTGGAGTTTTAAAAATAGGTTGGATAAATACATGAGTGGGTGTGAGTTGGACCTGACTAGCTTGTGCTATTAGGTCAGATGCCATGCTCCTTCCTTAAGTGAATGTGACTGACCTGACTAAGTCAACGCATTGGTTTAAGTCGGTGGGAGAATTGGACTTGCCTCGCATGGGCCAGTAGGCCTGCTGCAGTGTTCCTTCTTTCTTATGTTCTTAAGTCCCCTCAAAGCCGTTGCTGGCGGGAGATTCATCTGTAAAACTTGCATTTATGGTCACAGTGGTGCCTATGCTAACCTTCCTATGGTGTATAAATATACCTAGTTGGATGAATCTTGTTATAGCCGCTGGCCCAGTGGCTAACGCATTGGTCTGGAGTTTACGACTAACCACGGGTTCAAGCCCCACCCGTGGTATGGTTTGTTTGCAATCGTGTCATTACGATTTTGTGAGTCATAATATCGTAAATTGCTAAATAAAATATAATTATGGTCTAAAAATAGGATAAAAAGGAGTTTAAAAATATGTTGTCAATTTGTGGATGTCTTTTGTGAAGTTGTGATGTCACAGCATTAGAGCAAATGAAATACTGTATATCTCCTTAAATTACTGGCCCATGGGTGTGTGCTCAGACAAGGCAAGCCCAAGTTTGCTGAACAGATGTGAGGACCTGCTAGTATCACTTTAACTGGCATTTATCAACTCTACCTATAAAAAAAAAAAGAAGGCAAATTCAGTCTCTGTTCATAAAAAGCAACTACAGGAAAGGGTCGCACTTGTCAATCACTGGCAAAATTCTTGCAGCAGTCTCAAATGACAGTATTATTTGACTATCATTCTAGATGACACTCAGTCAGTGCCAGTGTTCCACAAGGAAGTGTGTTTGGTCCACTTTATGGAATGTCTACTTCACGCCATCCCAGCATATCATACCTATGCAGATGACTGTGCCCTAACATTTACTAATGCAAGAAAGGCAATGCCACCTTTTCTCTGTCACCTCAATTGCCAGCTTACAATTATATCAACCTGGGGAAAACAATGGCAGGTTACATTTGCTTCTGAGAAAACACAAATGATTATAGTCAATAGACAGCATGATGTTGATACCAAAGAAGTGTTAAGAATGAATGGAAGAGTGTCAAAATCCAAGGATGAAATTAATATCCTAAGCATGAAATACAACTCCAAAATGTCTACAGTATAAAGAATCATGAAAATTTTGCAAGCAAGGCAGCCAAGAAATTAACAGTTTACTAAGATATATCTCATACGTGCTCAACAGCAGAGACAGTAAATCTGCATGAGACACATACGTGCTCTTACCCTGAGTATGAGCCACTTAGACTGACTGCCCCCCCCCCTCCCTGTCTCATCTATGACTTCCGGACAGAATAGAGAACTGTGCTGGCTGGATATATCATTACACCAAAGACATGTTACATAATAAGAAACAGAAATTACAAAGAAAGACTGAAGACTATCATATGCTGTTGTTGGTAACCATGAAAAGATATTATACAAAAGACAGATTATATAAATGATATAAATATTAGAAAAGAAAATTTGTTCACCATCAACAAGAACAAGGAAAACATAACATAACTGTACTGAATAAAAGTCATTGCTAGACTGGTAAAGTGATGTAAGAGGAGGTAGTATGTGCAACCACCACCACCACTACTGTTGGAAACTTAATACTGACCACAAATACTGGAAGTACAGCTCTGCTATTCTATAAATAAGTTATAACAATTGTAAACTAAGATAAAAATGCTGAAAGGACAATGATATAATAAAATTAATTTAAGCACTGAACCTGTAGGGATCTGAGAAGACAATAAAATTACTTCTGCATAAAAGTGTAGATTGTCACAATGGGGCCCAAGTGGAAGGTGTGTTATAACTACCAAAAACTTTAAAAATCTTTATGATAAAGCCTAATATTAATAAAAGGCATTGTAAACTCTTCAGATTTATCCCATTTCATGCATGTTTACAATACATAAATGTATGTTTGTGTGTGTATGTGCGTGTGTGTGCACGCATGTGTGTGCATGCGTATGTGCATCGTACCGATAGGTAAAACGCAGGGGCATTGACCCCTGGAACTCTCTCCAGGTAAAACGTTTAAAGACATATTTTTTCATTTATGTTAATGTAAAAATTAATAATTTTGTACCAAAAGAACCTTAGATAACTTACCTAGCCTTATTATAACAAGCACAATTTAATTTAGCCTAATCCAACTAAATATATTTTAGATAAGTTTACAACAATTTAATAATAAACACAATGAAATATATTTTTCGTTAGGTTCAGGATGATTAATGTGAAATTAGTTGCATACACAATTTTCACTTGCCTTATTCGGCAAGAAGAGCGTCTATTTAAGCCAAAATCACAAGTTTTACCTATTTGGCACAACAAATATATACAGCAGGGCCCTACTTATACGGCAGGTTAAGTTCCAGGCTACCACCGGAAAGCGGACATCGCTGAAAAGCAGAATGCCATTTTTCCACTTATAAATGCATATAAATGCCAGATAACAAGTTTACACAAACATATAATAAGTTAGCAATATAACTAAATACTAAAAACAATAATATGTAAAATACACACACAGTATACATTCATTACTTACCTTAAAATATTTGTAGTCTTAATTATGTAGGGTGAGGAAGTGAGTAGTATTTATTTGTAGAAAGTCAGGTGTGGAGGTATGGTAGCCAGCCAGGGCAGGCCACCCCACCCACACGTAATATACTACATCTAAAGCGCCCTAGAGCGATAAAATGCAAATTCAGTACACTCATTACTTACCTTAATATATTTGTAGTCTTAATGCAGGGTGAAAGGTAGTAAACGAGGTAAAACAAATAAATGAGAGAGAGAGAGAACGAGTAAACGAGAGAGGAGAGAGACAGGAGTTATGTAAACAAGCAGACGAACGCCTGGTTTTGGTTCATACACGTAACATCTCATATTTATGTTAATTTATTCTACTGTGGAGTGTATTTATCATGTTTATATGTTACATAACGTGTTTATTGTATAATTTTGAATAAAATATCGTAGATGGATTAAAGAAAATGTTTATATTAACGTAATATACAACATTTAATGAGCCTCAGTGATTATTATTGCGTATTATTATTATTAATATGGCATCCTCAAGACTAATATGTCACTCTCAGTGATTTTAATGTGTACCTGCATGCCAGCAGTGTGTAAGTTTATTTAGGTACAGGTACACATAAGTATAATTATCAGAGAATAATAAAACATGAAACAACTTTAAAACACTTGAAATTTTGTAAAGTTTCCAGACATAATGGAGAGACGTGGTGCTCACGGAGCTCATGGAAAATGTAAACAAACCGGGTGGTGCGTGGTGACCGTATTAGAAAGTCAGGTGGGGAGCCGATAGCGAGTTTTGGTCATAATTTGAAATGTCCGTATTAGCGGAACGCCGTAAAGCGGGCCCTACTGTTATATGTTGCAAGTGTATGAAATAGGTAGTAAGTTACTAAATGCTGTAATGAGTTTTTGAGGATAGTGAGGCTCAGGTTAGGGTATGTAGGAGAGAGGGAGATTACTTCCCAGTAAAAGTAGGTCTTAGTGATGTGTAATGTCACCATGGTTGTTTAACCTACTTATAGATGGGGTTGTAAAAGAAGTAAATGCTAGGTTGTTGGGGAGTGGGGGATTAAATTATGGGAATCAAATAGAAAATGGAGTTGACACAGTTACTTTTTGCTGATGATACTGTGCTTTAGGAGATTCTAAAGAAAAGTTGCAAAGGTTAGTGGACGAGTTTGGGAAGGTGTGTAAAGGTAGAAAATTGAAAGTGAACATAGATAAGAATAAGGTGATGAGGGTATCAAACGATTTAGATAAAAATTGGATATCATATTGGAGGGAGGGAGTATGAAAGAAGTGAATGTTTTCAGATATTTGGGAGTTGACTTGTCAGCAGATGGGTTTATGAAGGATAAGATTAACCATAGAACTGATGAAGGAAAAAGGAAAGTGGTGAATTGAGGTATCTGTGGAGACAAAATGAGGAGGAGGCTGGGGGGAGTGGAGATGTTGTCTAAGGGCAATGTGTGGTGTAAATATTATGCAGAGAATTTGTAGTGTGAAATTAGAGGTGTGGAGTTACTAAAAGTATTAGTCAGAGGCTGAAGAGGGTTGTTGAGGTGGTTTGGTCATTTGAGAGAATGGAACAAAGTAGAATGACTTGGAGAACGTATAAATCTGTAGGAAAGGAAGGTGAGGTAGGGTCATCCTGAAAAGGTTGGAGGGAGGGTAAGGAATTGTGGTGGGGGCTTAGACTTCCAGCAAGTGTGTGTGAGTGAGTTAGATAGGAGTGAATGAGGACAAATGGTTTTTGGGACCTGAAGAGCTGTTGGAGTGAGAGTAGGTAATATTTAGTGAAGGGATTCAGGGAAACCGGTTAGATGGACTTGAGTCCTGAAATGGAAGTACAGTGCCTGCACCTTAAGAAATGGTTTGGGGATTGGGAGTTTGGAGGGACATCTAAACTGTTGTATCTGAGCATTTTGTAGACAGTGATTATGTATGAGTGA
>WNWK01058731.1:0-10372 GCA_009830355.1 Cherax destructor | reverse complement strand
AAAAGTTTCCACGGCACTTCTCCAGCGTCTTAAAAAGGGAAAACTAAAATATCCCCTCGACGGCTACACCTGCCCTTACTAAACACTAAATGCTCCAATCAGCAAGCAAACCCCTTTTTTGAATTTTCCGCATCACTAAAAAGGTTCAAGCCGGAATGGTCTCAACCCAGGCACAAGCCCTCCTCTTCTCCGACTCCAAGCCCAGTAATCATCCATCCGTGTGTGACCCCTTCCCGACCTCTCCTGCCTGCTCGGGCCCCCCTGCCCCCCTCCTCGCTCCAGTGAGCCAGAACCGGCCACCACCTCCCTGCGCATGCTTGCAGTACGTCAGTCCCACCGCCCACAGTGGGGGGCCATGATTTTTCATATCCTCCTCCCCCACCATCCCATCCTTTTCCAGTTTTTTTCCATCCTTCCTTTCCTTCTTCCTTCCCATCTAGCGATTCTCCCAATTGATTCGTTTCGATATTTATCTACATTCATGTTATCATAGTGGGTTATGATCATCGGGTTCTAACTGCTTTCCCTATAGCTATTTTTCTTATTTTTTTCTCTTAATATTTTTCCCTAATGCTAGACACGATATCCAAAGTTATATTCACATTCCCCTTGGGGTGCTCTTCTTGGCTAACATATCAACTTTATCATGAAGGATAACCCAAGGGCGGAACCCATGCAAATGTATTTTAATTCCTTTGTCCGTTTTTTGAGTATCTATATTTCTCCAATGAGATGTTTAAGTCATTATATAGTCAAGGCCTTCAATGATGACATGAATCAGTAATGATATAGAGTAAAAAGGGTCATAAGTTAGCTTTAGTGAAAGGATTGCAACAATTCAGTTTGCAGTGTGACCCCCATTTTTAATTTATGCCGAAAAAAAATTTTTTGTTCTTAACTGGGAGGTGGCAACCAGACAGATGAGCCCTGCCAGAAGACTCTGATAGATCCAAAGTGTATATAAGAGAAACTTATTCTACCAGCAAGGCGATAAATTTCTTTTTTGAGCAGTTGTTTTAACAAGTGTTTTAAAGGAAAGGGGATTACTAGCAATGAGTTTCTTGGGGGGGACTTGCAGGATGTGATTTAAATGAACACATCTTCCATGGGGGGGTGAAATGCTCTTGTTGCCTAAGTGATACAATTCAGGGAGGTTGAAAAACTTAATGTAATTTTTTTTCACAATCCTTTTAGATTTTGGGTATTTACTTCTAGACTTTTGTGATTCATTGTGACAGTGTCGGTTCATTTTTAACATTCTAATACCAAGTACAGTGTTAATCTCAACAATCCTATCACTGATATAGTAATACCAACCCCCTTTTCCCTATTAAGAACCTTTGTAGATTTGGGACAGCCAAGAATAATTCGGGGAAGCTTTTTTTCATCCCAAGGGTCAGGCCCTAAAGTTAATATCAAATGGAGCAGCAAAAAAGGGGGACCTAATAGGGGCTATGTACTTTTTTTTAAATTCCCACATTGCCCAGGGTTGGGGTTGAACCCGGGAAACTTTAAAAGGCTTTTGGGTCTATCTTTGCATTTTTATTTAGTTGTGGATTTTAGTTTTGGGAAAGGGGGAACACACCAAGATATCTTAATTTTTGAAACTAATGTTTTCACCCGCAAAAGAGGGGGGGGGGGGATGTCGTTTGCTTGTTAATTTTTGTTTTGGGGGAAGATATTATGAGGCCTATCGTTACAAATTGCTTGAACTTCATTAAGAACGGAACTCTTTTTATGCCCTGTTGTAGGATCAGGGGATGTCACGAAAGGGCTTATAGCTATATGTTTAGGTGAGGGGGGGAGCATTTAGGAGGGCATTAATCAGAATATTAAAAGAGGGGACGAGCCCCCCCCTTTTGGGCCCCCGGACATTTCTTTAGAGTCCTTCAAACCCCCTTTGGGGTTAGAGGGCAGAGGATACTCGTTTGGGGGGTATCCTATTTTTCCAAACAGGTAGGCTACCACCAATATTTCTTTTTGGCTAGTTCATGTAGTATAACAGTTTTTTTCCCCGGATATCAAATGCAGATTTTAGATCAAAAAATGGGTAAAACTAATAGGGTGTGGGGAAAAAAGGGGGAGATACCCACCTTTTTTATTTCGGGAAAACCCGGGGGAAAAGGGGGGAAGAGTTGGGTCTGATTCTTAGACAGTCTGTTAAATCATTCTTTAAAAAAATTTAAAAAAGACAGCTGTTAAGGAGATCGGTTTTGTATCAGGCGTTGGTGTGGGGATGGGAAAAATGGGATATTCCCCCAGGGGGGAAGAACTTCAATGTAACTGGTATATCAGTCCCAAAAAAAGGATTATTAGGACCCCCCTTTTAAAGTTCTAAAAATATCATAATTTTACCATCCTCTAACAGTTGACCCCCCCTTTTTAGTTAATGCGTTATCTAATTCATACTGGTAAGAGGCAATCCTCTCATCAATATTTTGCCTAAATTAATCAGTTCAAACATTTCTTCAAAAACACCCCAATTTTTTTCCAATATGAGATGGCAGGTTTTCATGCTTGGAGATTTTGGACCATTTTTTTTTGAGGTCTTTTTTTTTTTAAAGGGGGAAAAAGGGGATGAGCAAATTGGTTTTTTGCGGGTTTTTTTTATTTATACCTTTCCATGCCATTTTTAAAAAGGGGGAAACCCTTTTTTAAAATCCATTAACAATTGTTCCCATTCCTGTTGCCTAAGTTCTTGCTTTCTATTTTTGCATTTGTTAGCGCAGTTTTGGGAAAATTTTGAGCAGGTCTGGGGTTCTACACTCACGGGGTTTTTTTACCAATCCTCCTAGCGCATTTTTTAGATTGCGAGCTGGGGGTCATTATAATATTTTTGGGTTTTTTTTGTCATTTCTAGTGGAAGCTTTATGTTGTTTTTTTCCCCCATTTTATCTGTAGTACAGTCTCAAAGCTGTAACAGATCATCATTGAATTTTGTATAGGGGGCCATAATCTTTAAAACCATTGACCCCAAATGGTTAATAAAGTTTTCGTGTTCGGGGGGGAGAATGTTTTCCTTTTGTATTTAGCCCCTTGGGGTTGGGAGATATGATCAAGATTGACAGTTGTGAGTTTTGGGGAAATGATGATAGAAGATCATAAAAAATAACAGAGTCGCATCGTATATGATGTATTAAACCGGGGACAGATCTGGGAAAAGCCCCATATATGTGAGTGGGGCCAAAAGGTGCCTACAATAGAACATTATCATGCTCTTTTTGAAATTTGACTAGTTTAGTTTAATTTTTTTGTTATAGACCCCCAATATTCTTATTCGGGATTAAAATTTTCCCCCCTTTTGGGGGGAGGCACTTTTGGCGATCTGGAAAAACATCAGGTCGAACCCCGGTTTGCTATAAAGGTTAAAGATGTTTATGGAAAAGTCGCCTGCGTATCTTGCCCAAAGATACGATGTTTACTGACTCTGCAGGGAAGGAGGAATGTGGCAGGTTCTTTCGACATACATCACAAAAAGTTGGGTTTACCTTGTTATAACCCATACCCCGACAATTTTGGGGGGGGGGACCCCTTTTTTCAGTTACTTTTCCCGCAAACAGATGACATCAATATTTTTTGGGTTTCACCCAATATGATGTGTCACAACCCCTTTCCCCCAAGAAGCAATGTTTTTGAAAAATTTGAATCTATCCATTGAGTGAGTTATTACAATCTCTTGTTCATAAGATGGTAAGATACATGTATTATGCAAAAAAGCATAGTTTGCATGCTTATCTTCAGAACCTTTATTTCTAAGCATTTTCGGAAATTGGCAGCAAGTTCCCGGGCAACTTTTAAGGCCCAAAATCATTTGGGTTCTTTCTCCAAAAAAGCTTGAAATTTAACGGGGTGATGTTTTTTACATCACACACACTCAGGAGCATCATCTTGACTACATATATTTATTAAAAAACCCGCATCTGTTAAAAATGCTCAATTTTTTTCTTGCAAGTTTGTTAAAATTTTGGGGAAAGGGTTGGGCCGGAAACAAATGCCTCCAGGGGAAAAGGGTCACCTGACTTAGTTCTTTCTTTAACATAAAACCCTTTTAAAATGTACTTTGGTTAAATTAGTTCTTTGTTTTGGGGCCTGTGACATGACTACCCACCATTGGGGGGTCCGTATCTGACTCACCCCAGCTTCCAGGCGGGTTACATGTGGGTGCCCCTCTGACTGTTGGAGAGGTGTGTATTGGGGGGGGGACATACTTACCCCAAAAAATTCCCAAGTGGATGCAGGGAGGGGGTGGAAATATCAAATTTCCCCAAATGTGCTAGCAGGGTTGGAAAGCTCCTCCACAATTGGTGTGTGTGATGGCACCTGGTATCACCCAAACATTTGGGGGTTTGGACTCGCCACATTTTTCAGAGGTTCAGTCTCAGACCCGGGGTTTTTAGACTGGATCCCTTGTCCCCAAATGGCATTAAAGGACTGTTTTCATTTTTACGTCAAAAGGTTTTTTAGGTTCCGACTGGGGTCCTTTGGGGGACTGAAACCCCTTCTTTTTACAGTTAATCCCACTTATCTTTTGGCTGAAAATTTCTGTGCATTTTTTTTGTGGAATTTTTCCCCAGCACACCACCCCCAAAAATGTAGATTCCCCCCCCCGCCACATGGCCATAGTGTTGGCATTTGTAACACCAATTTGGGGGAGGGAAAAGTCGATGGAGGAACCGAAGGCCCCAGGCCCCCCGATTTTCGGGGGGGGGCCCGGGGCCAAACCCCCCAATTTTTGGGGTTTTCCCTTTTTAATCTTTGGGCGATATACCGTTTTGAGTAAAAAGGGGATGGGTCCATGTCAAAAAGGGTATCCAAATATTATGATACTGACCCCTTTTTAAAGTGATCGTGTCTGATGGAGGGCCCAAAAAAGCTTAATACCCCCCTGGGTTTTGTGTTAAGTAGACGTGATCGTTTTTTTTTTCTGTTCCACAAGCAAAAAATTTGTGATTTTTTTCCAAAAATGGATTCTCGCCTTCGGATGTTTTTTTTACGGGCCATTATTTTTTAATACCCTGCAGCGGGGGGTTTTTCGGGGGAAAATTAAAGCAACACAGTTTTCCCTTTAAAAAAAGGCTTTTGCACCCTGTGCCCCGGGAGTCAGGTTCCTTTTACGAGTCAAGTGAGCCTGATTTCGTCCCTTACCCCTTTTCCCATTTTTTCCTTTTTTTTCCCCTTTTAAAGTTTGGGGAAACTATCATCATTGTTTACCTGCAGAAATATATTTTTTTACATTCCCCTGTTTGGGTGATGATCCAAGACTCACAGATTAAAAATATTGCCCAATAATGGATTTTACAGAAAAAATCCACCTAATCCCCAAACACAAGATGAGAAAAAAAAGAGGAAGGTGGGAATATTGATTACAAAATATTACCAATGGGGGCCCCTTTTTAAAATGATCCCCCCTTTAAAAATTAAAAACAGAATTACAAGAAATTTAAAAAAAAATTTTAAAAGGAAAATGTAAAAAATTGGCAACTCACTGAATTACACTGTAAAAAAAAAGGGAAGTAAATTTAAAAAGCAATGACAGGGGAAAAAATTTTTAATGAAAATTTTAATTTTTAAAAAAGTGACTGTTTTCCTTTTTAAAATTTAATCAAGAAATATACTAGAAAAATTTAAAAAAAGGCAAAGTAGAAATACAAAAATAATTTTTTAATTTGAAATATCGGAAAAAAAAATTTTCAAAAAAGAAATGACACTAAAATTAATAAAAATACTGACACAATTAAAGGAAGTTTACTGAAAGATTGCCTCAGTTTTTTTTTACACCTGTCAGAAATAGACAATAAGTAAATTTTAAAAAGAGCACAAAATACTATGTAGAATAATTGCAGAAATCAGTCCCCTAGAACAATAAAAATAAGTTTCAGAAAAAATAAAAATTTTGGGGGTAAAAGTTAATTGTGCACTGGGAATATGTAGACTGAACACTTTAATTAATTTTTAGTGTAAATTAAGTAAATAGTGATATACAACTTTGAGCAGATAAAAAAAAAAATACAATGTATAAAAGAAAAAATAAAACTTACTTGTTGAACACAGAAGTCAAGGGGGTTACTTACAGGTATCGTGAAAAACCCGGGTTCCTTACAGGATCTTTTTAAGACAGGGGTTTTCCCCTTTTTGGTATCTTTTAAGACCAGGGTTCACTTAAGGTATCGGGGAAAAACCCGGGTTTACTTACAGGTATCTTTTAAGACCAGGGGGTTTTTTTACGGGTATCTGGTGTAAGGGCCCGGTTCACTTACAGGTATCTTTTAAGACCAGGGTTCACTTAAGGATCTCAAGACCGGGCCTTTCAGGTATCTGGTGTAACCAGGGTTCCCCTTTTTGGTATCTGGTGTAAGACCAGGGTTCACTTACAGGTATCTCGTGTAAGACCAGGGGGTTTTTTTACAGGTATCTGGTAAGACCAGGGTTATTACCCCGGTATCTGGTGTAAACCCGGGGGTTTTTTTTCAGGTATCTGGGGGGAAGACCCCCGGTTTTACTTACAGGATCTGGTGTGGGGTTTCCCCCTTTTAAAAAAACTTCCAATTATGTACATGGCCCTTTTTTCTCAGGTTACTTTTCTCATATTTACTATAGTTAGAAGTCTAACATAAGGTCAACATAAACATTCAGACTTTTGTATGGGTGTTAATAATATGGTACAAAAAAATTGCACAGACAAGGTCTTACACCCTTTCCTTACAAAAATGAGAATAAAAGAGGTAGAACGAAGGTAATATTGATCACAAAATTTTAATTAATATAACTTCCTTTGGGGCCCACCCCATCCCAATGTGATACCCACGAAATAAAAATTAAATGATGGTGAAACAACCTCCCCCCCCCCAACCCCTAATTACATATATACATATAAAATACACGGAATATCATACATACATATATATACACAACACACACACAAAACATATACATAACACAAAACAAAAATATGTTGCAATGACAATGGATAAATCATTCCATTTTTTCGGTCATCCTAGGTAACTCACACGTTACATTTTGCATACATGTTGTAAGTGTGGGGGTTTGTTCAATTGTATTAGATGAACTGGTACCACACGAAGATTTTTGGTTTTCATATCTGAAAAACCCCGACGGATGGTAATTTTTGTCCATGATGTTTATGGGGAGGGGGTCAGCGATGTTGTTTCCCACATGGCCCAACGCCACCTGTCGCCGCCACTCAACTAGGATTTTTAAATGGGCGGCAGGGGTCTTAAACTTGTCTTCAGTTCTGTCGCCCCCAGGAGGCATCAACCGCACACACAATTTATAGATGTATTAAATTGTAGCAGGAGGCGGTGAGGAAAGCAGAACACTGCAATTGATTTGCTGAGGAAAGGGAGGAGGGGGTTGCGGTGGGTGGCACTGGGGGGCGGGCAGCGGTGGGTGGTTCCCGGGGTGTTGGATGTAGAATGAGCTAGCCTCGGGTCTTAACCCCTTTCCCACCTCAACGGTTCGAAGAGTAATTAGGAGAATTTAGCTGTGAAGGCAGGAACACTCATTCCATCGTAATATAATCCACTACCAGACACTTTGGGGCTTCTGGCTAACCTTCCTCAGCCACATTACGCTTACGTTGGTACTGACGATCACACTCCTGGTTCAGTGAAATCCGCCTTTACTGGAAGCTGTTTTAAAGGCGGTGGGCAGAATATACAGGAGAATAGCAGGGGTAACGGAGCGCGCACATTCACCTCTCTTCACATAGTCAATATGGGTGAAAGTCTCAAGCAGGTGATACAGTGCCTCTCAAGGTCACTGACTGAGCCAGACTTCTCAAGAGTTACCAACCACTGCAATACTTGTAAAAATAGTTACTCACTCCAAACTTGCAGAACGTGTAGCACACTTGTGCAGGCACGTATGCACACAGGAGACACATTCTTAAGAATGATGGATGAGAAATCGTGGAGTGCTGGCAGCAGAACTTACAGGGGCACTCAGGCAAGTATGTGGGCAGGCAAAGTCCGCCTCTAGACCATAGGTAAATAGAGGCGAATAACTGAGTTCTAAATAGAGGAAGGAGGGGAGGAGGCAAGCGAGGGGTATTGAAGATAGGCCTTGTACAACTTCAAACCAACACTTTTCGTTTAACTAGGTAGATCACTAGTCACAGCTCACACATATATAAGAGTTCCCCAACAATGCAGCTGCGATCCAACGATATGAGTTGCATGATGAGTTGTCAGTCGAGTGAAATAAGCAGTCCTGGGATACAAGGCCTAGGACCTCACTCACACACGTCCTCTCCCCTCAAACACTCAGCCCGAACTCCGTTCCGTATGAAGAAAGATTGAAGACTCTTAAATTACATTCACTTGTAAGACGAAGAATGAGAGGAGACATGATCGAGGTATACAAGTGGAAAATGGGCATTAACAAAGGGGATATAAATAAGGTCTTGAGGATATCTCTCCAAGATAGAACCCGCAATAATGGATTCAAGTTGGATAAGTTTAGATTTAGAAAGGATATAGGAAAGTATTGGTTTGGAAATAGGGTAGTTGATGAGTGGAATAGTCTGCCTAGTACCTACCTGGAGTCTACCTGGAGAGAATTCCAGGGGTCAACGCCCCCGTGGCCCAGTCTGTGACCAGGCCTCCTGTTGGACCAGAGCCTGATCAACCAGGCTGTTACTGCTAGCCGCATGCAGTCCAACGTACGAATCACAGCCCGGCTGATCAGGTACCGACTTGAGGTGCCTGTCCAGTGCCTGCTTGAAGACAGCCAGGGGCTTGTTGGTAATCATCCTGATGTATGCTGGGAGGCAGTTGAACAGTCTTGGGCCCCTGACACTTATTGTGTTGTCCCTCAACGTGCTAGTGGCACCCCTGCTCTTCATTGGGGGATGTTACATCGCCTGCCGAGTCTTTTGCTTTCGTAGGGAGTGATTTTTGTGTGCAAGTTTGGTACTAAGCCCTCGAGAATTTTCCATGTGTATATAATAATGTATCTCTCCCGCCTGCGTTCTAGAGAGTACAGGTTTAGGAACTTCAAGCGTTCCCAGTAGTTGAGGTGGTTTATCGCACTTATGCGTGCGGTGAAGGTTCTCTGCACATTTTCAAGGTCAGCAATTTCACCCGCCTTGAAAGGTGCAGTTAGTGTTTAGCAATATTCCAGCCTAGATAGAACAAGCGATCTGTAAAGTGTCAACATGGGCTTGGCATCCCTGGTTTTGAAGGTTCTCATTATCCATCCTGTCATTTTTCGAGCAGATGCAATTGCTACATTGTTATGGTCCTTGAAGGTGAGATCCTCTGACATGATCACTCCCAGGTCTTTGACATTAGTTTTTCGCTCTATTGTGTGGTTGGAATTAGTTTTGTACTCCGATGAGATTTTAATTTCTTCACGTTTTCCGTATCTGAGTAATTGAAATTTCTCATCATTGAACTTCATATTGTTTTCTGCAGCCCATTTAAAGATTTGGTTTATGTCTGCTTGGAGTCTTGCAGTGTCTTCAACGGTGGACACTGTCATACAGATTCGGGTGTCATCTGCAAAGGAAGACACAGCACTGTGGCTTATATCCCTGTCAATGTCTGATATGAGGATGAAGAATAGGATGGGAGCAAGTACTGTGCCTTGTGGAACAGAGCTTTTCACAGTAGCTGCCTCAGACTTTACTCTGTTGACTACTACTCTTTGTGTTCTACATGTTAGGAAATTATAGATCCATCTACCAACTTTTCCTGTTATTCCTTTATCACGCATTTTGTGTGCTATTACACCATGGTCACACTTGTCAAAGGCTTTTGCAAAATCTGTGTATATAACATCTGCATTCTGTTTATCTTCTAGAGCATCCAGGACCTTGTCGTAGTGGTCCAGTAGTTGGGACAGACAGGAGCGGCCTGCTCTAAACCCATGCTGTCCTGGGTTGTGCAATTGATGGGTATCAAGATGGGTGGCGATCTTGCTTCTTAGAACCCTTTCAAAGATTTTTATGATATGGGACGTTAGCGCAATTGGTCTGTAGTTCTTTGCTATTGCTTTACTGCCCCCTTTGTGGAGTGGGGCTATGTATGTTGTTTTTAGTAGCTGCGGGACGATCCCAGTGTCCATGCTCCCTCTCCATAGGATGTTAAAAGCATGTGATAGGGGCTTCTTGCAGTTCTTGATGAACACGGAGTTCCATGAGTCTGGGCCTTGAGTGGAGTGCATGGGCATGTCATTTATAGCCTTTTCGAAGTCATTTGGCGTCCTGGTGATGTCAGAAAGGCATGTGTCTGTCAAGTTCTGTGGCACTCTCATAAAGAAATCATTTAGGTTTTCGATTTTCAGTCTGGTTAGTGGCTCCCTAAAGACTGAGTCATACTGGGATTTAAGTAACTCACCATTTCCTTGCTGT
>WNWK01058730.1:0-10372 GCA_009830355.1 Cherax destructor | reverse complement strand
TCACTGACTTCACATACAAAAAATTTTCTTGGTTCTGAAGGGAAGAGAGAAAAAATGGAGTCTTGTATCATTTTCCCAACACGAGCTGTAGATATTCACACACCAGCCTTTTAAAAGATAACCTTAGGAGTTTTTGTTTGGGATGATATTTGCCAAAACCACAGACAGGATGCCCACAGCCTCTTTTGGAATGTCTTTTTGGGCCTGCCTCTGGTGAGCGAAAATCACATGACACCAACCCACTGAACCACACAATCCTACAAGAACCAAGCACCCAGCCAATTGGGGTTTTGTTACTTTGGTCAGAGGACATAGGGGGGGGGGCCCAAAACGACATGGCACCAGTGTTTTTAAAAGTCAAATTTATATTGAGCTTTCTTAGTGCCTCACTCAGGAGACAAATTGTCATTGTATGACAAGACAAATATATTTTCTGTCAGGCGTCTCCTTAGGCTTAGTCCAGAAAGTTTTTCTAGTTTTTAGGGCTGCAGATCCCAAAGCTTCGGGAACATTGAAAGGGAAAAACACCCCTTTTTAATCCTAGAATCTGTTTGGGAATAATAATGAAATAAGAACATTGGTGGTCCCCCAAACTGTAAATTTGAATCTTCTGTCGATGGGATGGTTTAAAAAACTCTAGGGGGTAGAGTGTTATCATTTCAGCCTACGTGAACTTAATAGAAGGTACCAAGTCATTAAGTCTACGAAGGAACTCATCAATGTTGTGATTCTGGGCCAGGGGAAAGAATCATCTACGTATCTGAACCATCTAGCATTATTTTGAGAATATCGTTAAGTAGTCGTCCCAAGAATTTAATACAGGTTCGTGAGTAAAGGGCTGGGGGGGTTTTTCCATAGCCATGCCCTGCTTTAATAGTATTGTCCTCAAACACAAACTTGCAATTCATAACACAAAGTTTAATCAGTTCAATAATTTTTTCGTGGGGGAGGACGGAAAGTTTTTTGTTCCTCTTCAAAGGAGTAAAACAGGGGGCAGGACTCGGTAAACAGAGAGTGACATCAAAAATCACTAGGGGGTGAAACATTTACTTTCTGAAGCTTTTTAGTAAGGTCAACATTATTTTAATATGCACTGAGATCCCCCCAACCATGGAGTTGAAAGTTTAACTAACCATTTAGAGGGGTTTTACACTGATGAGCCTACTGAACTTATAATAGGACGCACTGCCCCTTTGGTTTATGAGTCTTGATCAACCCATGAAGATACGGTAGTGTTACGGACCTCGCTGACGAATATGTAAACTGGTCATTTAGCAAGAACTTATTTAAAATTAAGCCCTTTCTAAAATTTTCTTATACGTTTAAAAATATACTTTTATTTATGTTAATATAAGAATTAATAATTTTGTAAAAAGAACCTTAGAAAACTTACCTAACCTTATTATGAGGCAATTTAGTTTTGTTAATCCAACTAAATATATTTTAGATACGTTTACAATAATTTAATAATGAACAAACACAATGAAATATATTTTTTTTCGTTTGGTTCAGAATATTTTTTTCGAAATTATTGCATACAAAATTTGTGCTTGCCTTATTTGGCAAGAAGAAGAAGTTATACCTATTCGGCACGACATATATATAAATATGTAGCACCTTTTAGAACTGACTAGGGATCCATAGCCTCAGAGAATAGAATAAGCATTCTTGAGGGAAAACTCATGAGCATTTTACTCGGACCTGAGTATTTTTTTTCCTACCACCCCCTATACGCTATGTTTGTGATTTTTATTTCAAACCAAAATATATTGATAAAAGAGATACAATGGGAAGAGAAACAACGCATGACATCTTAAAGCCTACATCTTAAATACGTCATCCAGCTCCCGCCTATGGGCCGTGAACCCAGAATGCTGTAGAATTTTTTTTTTGGCTCGCAACACTGAGTTTCTGAAAGCGAAAGCAGGCCGCTCTGGGGTCTTTGATTTCCGTACTAGTTTTTCACCCAACCTTTAAGGAATCTTAGAGCACATTTGCTCCATGCCCGAGAGTCTGAGACCCTACTTGACGAAGTTATTACATGGTGCCAGCTCTCTGTATTTGTTGTTGTACTGGGTCCCCCTTAAACTGCCAGCACCACCTCCTTCAGCTTGGGATTGTGAATTTCAGCCAACATAGATGCACGGGTTTATTCCACAATCTGCTTACCATTTTTCCCAGGGTAGTATGGTGACTCCTTTTGGACGCTTTTGTATTATGTCGGGGACCTTACCGGGGTTTCCCGTTCGTTGGTAACGAGCTGGGCGAGAATTCGCTTGATGTCTTGATCTCGCTTGTCTGGTACAATTCCCTTCCGGATAATTCCTTCCTGGAGTTCCCCCCGGGAAAGACTTTCCCGGTTTCAACATCCCAGCGGCCCAGCCCTCGACCCTGGCCCCCCGGTGGATGGGCCTGGTCAAACAGGCTGATGCCTGGCTGACGAAATCCAACTTTTGGAACCAAAACCCCGGTGATCAGGCACTAAATTTAGGATTACCCATTTTCCCTTGAAGGCAGCCGGGGTTCTGGAAACCCCCTTATGCATGGTGGAAGCTGTTGAACAGTCCGGGGCCCCCGTTCTTATTGTATTTTGTCTTTGTACACGAATGGCCCCTATTTTTTCATTAGGGTATGTTACACAGTCTCCTGTCTTTTGCTTTCATAGGAAGAAATTTTTTGAGGAAAATTGGGAAGTCTCTCCGGGTTTTTTAAATGTAGATTGTGATGCATCTTTCTCGCCTTCTTCCCAGTGAGTATAGGTCAAAATATTTGAAACTTTCCCCAGTTATTAAATGCTTGACTGAGTAATAGGTGTAGTGAAGGTTTTTGTAAATTCTCTAGATCTGCGATTTGCCCCGGGAAGGGGGCTTTTATTAAAGTATTGCAACCAGAGAGAACAGGTTGCAATATTTATTTTAAAGTTCACATTATCTGTCTTATCATTTCCGTCGCAGAGGTATAATGCCACTGTTTTATCCTTGGGTAAGATCACATTAGTTTGTAGCTCTATTTTGTTTAGATTTTTTAGTAATCCGTTTTGTTATTATTTAAAAGTTTTCCATACAAAAGTCACTGAAATTTTTCCTTTTTAACGTCATATTTATTTCCGTGGCCTATTGGAAAAATTGGTTTATATCCACGTGGGGAATTTTAAAAACTCAATGGATGACAAAAGAAGTTTGTAGATCGTCTGTAAAAGAAGACACGGTGTCATGGTTTACACCATGACTTGGGCCCGTTTACCATTATTTTTGGGGTTTGGGTTAAAAAATAAATGACCATCTGCCCTCTTTTCCAGTTATTCTATAGCCCCATTTTGTGCTCTTTTCACCATGATCGCACTTGTCGAAAGGGTTTGGCAAAGTCTTTTAAATTACGCTTTTTATTTTCCCCCAGTGCATCCAAAACCCTGTCATAGTGGTCCAGAGGTTGGAGAGGCTGAAGGACCCGCTCAAACCCTTGCCCAGGGTTGTGCAATTTTTTGGGGAAATGGTGGTTGGCGATTTTTACGGTCTATAATTCTTTTCTATTGCTTTGCTGTCATTATTTTGGGAGGGGTTTTAAACCGTTGCCTTTGCGACTGTAGGATGACACCCGGGGAGGCCCCCTCCATAAAATTTAAGGGACGCGAAAAGGGTTTTTGCAGTTCTTGATGAACACGGGGAAATTCCCAGAGTCTGGGGCCCGGGGGAGTGCATGGGCATGTTGCCAGGTTTTTAAAATTCAGTGGAGTTAGTGAGTCGAAATCGGAAAAATTGATGTTTTTTCGGTTCATTATGAAAAAATTTATTCCATTGTCGATCTTTTTCTGATTAATGGTGCTAAACTAAGAGCATCGAGATAGATTTCACTCATTTATTTTTTGTCGTCTTTTAAGTCCCATCTTGTTTGAGCAAGGGTCCGATCTGGGCTCTGTTTGCCTTTTTTTTTGGGATATGAAAAAAAACAGTGGTACCTCACTTTCGAGCAAAATTCGTTCCCGACGGCTTTCAAGTGCCGTACCGAAGGATTTTTTTTCCCTAAGAAAAAAGAAAAATTTGATTAATCCATTTAGACCCCAAAAAAACACTTAAAAAGCACCACAAAAAATTACAAAATTGTTCGAGTTGTGACTGCTCGAAATAGAGGTAAAATGTATTTTTTTTTTAAATTTCATTAATTGATTTTAGCTCCTAAAGTATCTTATATCCTGCATGAATTATATATATATATATATATATATATATATATATATATATATATATATATATATATATATATATATATATATATATATATATATATTTTTGTCGTGCCGATTAGGTAAAACTTAATTAGCAAGAACTCATTTAAAATTAACCCTTTCTAAAATTTGTCTATACGTTTAAAGAATTTTTTTTTTCATTTATTTTAAATTAAAAATTTTAAAATTTTAAAAAGAGAAACTTTGAAAACCTACCTAACCTTATTACAAAACCTTAATTTATCCAACCCAATAAATATATTTTGAACGTTAACATTAATTTAATAATAAACAAACACAATGAAATATATTTTTTTTTTATTCAGAATGATTTTGGGAAATTATTATAAAAATTTTCACTTGTCTTATATGGCAAGGTGAGCGTTACTATTGCCAAAAACCAAGTTTTCCTAATGGCACGAAATATATATATACACAAAATATATATATATATATATATATATATATATATATATATATATATATATATATATATATATATATATTTATTTATAATATTCCCCACACACAGTGAAGAGGGGGGAAGTATCCGCCCCAGCAACCAAAATTATGTGAGTAAATTAAATGAGTAAAATACATGGTCAGTTAAGACCACAGGATTTTCTTGTTTGAAACACCGTCAGCTTCACCAGTAGCTGACACAGTGGATTAAAAGGGAATGTCCTCTGTAACACAAGCGCAAAATGTTCATTTGGGAAAATCAAATTATTTACGCATAGTGATTGACTTGCCACTAAATTTGGGTTTATCCAATACACCGATGTCTCCTTGTTTGTCGTTTTTCTGATGCTATTTTTTTACTGCCGTTGTATTAAAATATTGTCAGATTCAGGATGTGCAACCCGGGAACTTCAATTTCATATAAAGGAAATAAATAATAGTTTTGGCTTTTGACGGGGGCGACCTTGATTTAGGACCGCACACTGTGTTTTAAAAAAATTTTCCCCCATTTGATTCTATCTACTGTGGACACAAACCTCCCCTTAATGCTTACAAATAAAAACAAATTGGGGAAAAAATTATTACAAATGTTCCACATTGCATTATATTGGATGCTTAAAGTGGGTAATGTCCTTCCAGAGGAGTTTCTTGACGCTGGTTTGGGGGTTCCAAAAAAACTGGATTTTTAACCTCCCATCCAGGGATGAGGTGGTTTGGTGATCAAATTGGCATGGGTCATTATGACCATGGGTCATTAGAGACCCAATTGATATAAATGACAATCTGTAACCTGTATCTAACTTAAAACCCCAGAGGCTCGAATTCCCCAGTCACCGTAAGATAATTTTTAAAATATTATATCAAAAGACATGAATAAGGTAAAAATATATGAGGAAAGGAATGAAAACTATTGGATTTTTTGTTAAATGAAAATTAAGAAAATAGAGAACATTCCTCTTGGAAAATTTCGCCAGACATTTCCCACAACAATTTCCATGAACATTTTTTATTTTTAATATAGAGTTTTTAAAAGGGAAAAAAAACACTAAAAAATTTATGAATAATTCATGACTTATAAGCAAAATAAATAATAAAATAGCTAAATCCTTTCAACATGGCTGATAAAAAGAGCGGAATGTGAGACAAATCAAATTATGTAATTTATAAATATTAGAACAACGTAATTTAAATGGTAGAAAACAAAGGTAAATGGAAATTATTTTGATATTACTGAAAAAGTCAAATAACTAGAGATAATTTTAAACACAAAGATTATTACTGAAATGAGCAAAGAAAATACGAACTCTGAATCATTCTTCTAGGATACAAGTGTCGTACTGTCGACAATAATCAGAATAGACATGTTTGAAAACAAGATTGATTAGTATGTCAAATTTCCGTAGAGTGAAACTATTTTTTCACCATGTTAGAGCCATATGAATAACGAAATAATAAAAATACTGAAAGTTAACAAATGTTAACCCAAAAACTAAAATATGTAGAGATATTAAGATATACTACACTTTCTAATACCCTAAGCTGTGTCAGGTATATTGAATACCCCAAAACATATTTTTGGGTTAATGGAAAGTGATGAACTCTTAAGAAAAAAAAAAGGACAGAAATATTTGGCCCTAAAATAATTGTAACTGCCTAATTTTAACTGCCTAACATAAGCCAATTAACACAGCTAAAAAAAAATAAATTTCGTAACAGTGTAAGGGAGTACGTTCTAAAGTGGTGACTGTGTAGGGAAATGTGATGAAAATTTCGTTAGCAAGTGGTGAGCATCAGTCAGGTGGATGGTGTTTACCCCATGATTTTCACTCACTAGTGTTTTTATACTGTTGCTTGATAAGAAACCAAAGCCTTGTGTTATGTAAGGCTAAGAAGAGCGATACATCTATGTTAACATAAAATTACATTAAAATATAATAAAATTTTTTTATATTATTGGCGTTGTCAGAGAAACCCACTTTAATACTCATTTTGTCACATTCACTAATAATTTTGGGTTTTACCACTCATCAGCATATATACAAAGCTTAGGGTTATAAATTTTGGTATAGTTATACTTAGCAGTCTCTATTTAAGGAAGGAAATACAATAAAATTTATCGGTGGCTGTGGCTACCGTGGGGTCGCCGATGTGTTGGGGGCGGTGGTGCCGTTACGGCAGCTCTAATAGCGGCATTTACGGCCACCATGAACTGGAAATGTTTCGTGTAAAAAATATTAGACGCCAAATTTATAACAATGTGTAAGTCACAAATTTGTGGTGGCAGTGTGCGGATAATGAACGTGTCATGCACTTGTTAGGTGTTCACGTGACCACACCTCTTCCACTCTCCCAACACAGTTCAGTCAATGTTTACACAGACATTTATTCTAAGCGCCCACATTCTCTAAATGCCAAAACATGCTGGAAATGTTAACTCAAAAAATCCACAAATGTGCAGCACTATTTGGCTCTGTTGTAGAGAAAGTAGTTACGTCACATGTGCTATAGTATTAGAATGAAATAACTGCTGTCATCACCGTCAGTTATTTGTTTGTGCAGAATGCAGTGATGTCTTTGTCTAGAGACATTGCATTTCCTTCGTTTACGAGACGACGAAGTATAATTATGAAAATATTATTATCCATAAGACTTGTGTATAAGACTGTGTATAAGACTGTGTATAAGCTGGTGCTTGGCAAAAAGTAAAATGAGATTTAATGTTGGTTTATCTGATGATACTGAGAATATATAAAAAAATTCCTTCCAAGTTTTGAAAGAATTTCAGTGGTTCTCCTCATATTTATCCTCTCACCCTGCGCATGATTTACAAGCTGCACATATATTTTCAAATACAATACAGCAGAAGGATTCATACCTACAGCTACAGTGACTCAGGGTTCTTGAGTCCTGTTCTGCCAAACATCAACGTTAGTGATCCTCGCAGCCCAGTATAAAACCACAATCACTCAATATTACTATGTAATATTGAACATGCCGTGTCCTCCACCCAGCTGGTAGAAACGACTGTCACCCCAAAACACAAATGAAATCTTAGATTACAGAATTGATAGGCTCCTGAACTCCACAAAAATATGACAGTGACAAAGCGACCTTGACAAAATTTCCCGTCTTTTCCAACTGTTTAAATTACGCCAGGCCCCAGCAAGATATCAAGAAACACCTCTACAAGATATGACCAATACCTTAAAGTCTATCGAGCCACTGCCCCTTCAGGACCCTCCATCGATCCGGGAAGCATGAGTTTTATGGAGCACGACCTCTACTTACCTGATTGGAAACCTGCCCTAGCTAAATAACATCACACACTAAGTGTTCCTGAAACCTTCGCAGAACACAGCATGACCTTACAAAACAGAATGAGACACTACATTCATTAGTGTGGCTTCCCAAGGCCAAGGATAATGAGTGATCTACAAAAAAATAATGAAGACTGGATAACATCTGAACCAGTCAAAATTTTAAAAATCGACAAATCCATCACTATTGTGACACCCGGAATCCCTAAAAGCATGAACATCATTAACACGACTAAAGGTAGAATATCGAACCAAACAGAAGCCCGAACACCATGCCCAGAAAACTATCACGGTGAGTCTGCACTGTATTCACCTGGAACCCCAAACCTCCACAGTGACCTCCAATTACAAGGAATTCTGAAGAATGAGACATTTATGCAACATATGGGAATCTTCATTGAGGAAACGTTTCGTCACACAGTGGCTTCATCAATCCAATAAAAAAGAAGAACAGTGTAAAAAAGAGAGTTGGAGTTTGAGGTAATCAGTCCCTCTGTCAAACACTGCAACATCATGGGATCTTCATACAAAGAGTTCTTCAACACTTGTCCAACGTTTGACGAACCTACTTACACTAGTGGATGGTTCCACTGTGACACCGCCTGCTGCTTCGACTCACCTGACTACATTATATAGCCCCCTCTCCGACCATAAGACGTACTTTCTTCAAGCCTGGTGGACTGGACACATCGAATTCAGGCTGAGGGGCTGATTAGCTGGGAAAACTCTCTTTACACCGTTCTTCTTTTTATTGGACCGATAGAGCCACTGTGGGGGGGAAACGTATCCTCAAAGATTCCCGTATGTTACATAAGTGTTCCGTTCTTTAACTTTGTAGGTTTTCTAAACCATTTATCACAAGGAATCCTACCAAGAGAAGGAAAATACCTTCTCCTACCGTATGAGTATTCATGTAGGCACCTTTCATTGATTCATGTGTATGGGTGCTGGACAGTGCTAATTGCATCCTGGGTAAATTTCAGAATCATTTGTTAGGTAAAAATCAAAATGGTTTGGGCTACTTTTTTCCCTTTTCTCTTCCACACACTTTAATTCATGTCCATTCGCCCCAACCTTCGTTCTTCCACCTCCTTACCAAGGCTTTGGTCATGGTATGATTTGATTCACTAGACTTAAGAGGTTAAGACAACAGGAATTGATGATATTTCGTGAGCACTTTGACATTGTCACTCAGAGTTCACTGTCATTAAAATATGCACAAGAGTATAAACAAGGATAAAATCATGAGACAAAATCAACGAACAAACACTCGGCAAGAATATATCATATTAGCTTAAAAGAGCCAACATCAATTTAATTATTTATGTAAAAAGTTCCCCCCAAAGCACTTCGTAACTATAAGTATGGTGAAGAAGGCGAAAGATACAAGTCAGGAAACAAAGTAAAAAAGGGAACAGGAACACCTGAAAACAATGGATGGGATGAGATGTGTCCACATAATCTCAAATCGACAGCCTTCAAAGTTGACGATTTCTGTTAAGGACTAGGGGTCACCACCCCTGTCATGCTGACCTGTTTAAATTTTTTCTCAGTCTGCAGGTCCCCCCTGTACTTGCCCTTCCCCCAAGGGGATACCTGGGGACACTGCAGCGGGCCACGACCCTGAGGCATGTCCTCCCCGGTTTTGACCCGACTACCTGGGGTTAACCTCACAGGAAAACCCCGGAGTCAGGTCATTTATTAAGGAAGGAGAAAGGCATAAGACCATAGCACATGCTAGTCAGGTCCAACTTCACCCACACACACCTCCAGTATTTATCAACCCATTTTTAAAAAAAACAACGGCTTAGCTTCTGTGACGGTACCGGGGGTTTGTTCCACTCATCCACAACCCTATTACCAAACCAGTGCTTTCCTATATCTTTCCTGAATCTGAACTTTTCCCAAATTTTAAACCATTGCTGCGAGTCCTGTCTTTGGGGGTATTTTTGGGACGTATTTCGATCCCCTTTATTTATTCATGTTTTCCATTTATACACCTCAATCATATCATCCCTAATTCACGCCTTTTAGAGAGTGCAGATTCAGGGCCCCGCATCCTCATAGGGAAGATTTCTGATAAAGGGGTCAACTTTGTCATCCTCCCCTGTACGTTTTCCAGTGCTTTTTTATCCATTCTTAAAACGGTACCAGAACAGTGCAGCATAACAAATGAGGCCTAACCAAGGATATAAGTTGAAGAACAACCTGAGGACTTCATTATTTTTACTTCTTGATATGAAACCCAAGGGTTCTGTTAGCTTTATTGGGAAAACTTATGCACTGTTGTCTTGGTTTCAGATTACTGCAACCAGAACTCCTAAATTCTTTTCGCAATCAGTAGTATTAAGATCTACATTATTCAGTTTAT
>WNWK01058729.1:0-10373 GCA_009830355.1 Cherax destructor | reverse complement strand
TTGAAATTTTGGGAAATTTCTTATAATCCCAAAAATTATTATTATTAGAGCTGCAGATTGGTTTCTGCTATACATTAAAGTAAGTAAGGTGCTGTTTTGTAATTAGTGGTAAATGACACGTGACAAGTTTTTTTCCTTGAATGGGTTTTTGGAGAAAAACAATGCTGATTTGTTATATCGCATTCTATAAACTTTAAATTTAACAAATGTTGCACAACCATTTTACTGTTTACATTTTTTTTTTTTTTTTCCAAAGTTTTTTTGAAACTTGTCATTGCAAAGCCAAAATGAAGATTTATGAAGTTGCCCCCCAGAGCTTTTTTTTCAAGGTATGTACACTTTGTTTTTTTTTAAGACTGCATGAATTGTGATTGGTAATCACACTCATTTGGTTCAGTGATGTTGTAGTGAGGTTGGGGGAGTTGTTGTCTGTTTTTTTTTTGCTTAGATTTGGGGATATTTTTTTTTTTTTCAGTGTTATCAGTGTAACTAATTTTGAGTATAAAGGCAAATTAAAAACATGTTTTTTTGGGGACTACATTTTACCAGGGTGGTTTTTTGGTCAACCCCCGACTTTTAGGTCATCCAAAAACGTCCAGTTAAAGCTTGATTGTAATTAAAAGATCCAATTAAAAGCATTATGTATGTGGAAAAAAACCAACAGAAGTACATAAAATCTTGCCAAACACACACATTCCAGCAGAATCTGTTCTTGATATGAAGTTGCACTTTTCATAAATGCCACAAAAAAAAAAAAAAAAAGCTCTCATTTTTTTTGAACAAACGTGTGAGAACACAGGTGGGGCGAGGCAGAAAATAGGTGCAGTATAAAAACGCAGGTGGGGAGAGATTGGCGCATGTATCCCAAGTTCCATGCTTTATTATGGGGTTCTTAGCCTTATTTACAAAAAAAAGACAATTTCTACACTTTCCCACAAATGGACGACCTTAAGGAAGCGATTGTTCATTAACCCAGATTTTGGCAGTGAGGTTATTTTTTCTGCCACACAATGCCTCAAAATCAGTCTATCGGTTTGTCTTGCTATACCCCTCCTCAGTGACATACTCTGACATCAGCCCTCTGTTATCACACCGTTATTCCACCCTGAGGTTCATGAGGGGTGACCCGAAAAAAAAGCACTTTTACCATTATTCACCCCATACTGTTTCCCAGAGGCGTGCAGACACTACAGTTCAGATGCTCCTCCAAACTGCAAAATCCCCACCTCCAGAGTGCAGGCACTGTACTTCCCACCTCCAGGACAAAGTCTGGGAACTGATTTCCTGAATCCTTCACAAAGTGCTGCCTTGCTTACACTCCAACAGCTAGTCCCAGAAATCATTTGCCCCCACTCCTATCAAACACTCATGCCTGTTGGATGTCCCAGCCCCTTGAACACACAATGTCTTACCCTCTTCACTCTTCTCCATCCCCTCACAATCCCCACACACTCGCCACCCCCATCACACCCACTCGCCACCACCCCACACCCACACCCACTTGCCACCCCACACCCAGACCCCACACACTCACCCATCACCCCACACATACACAGCCACCACACTAGCATCCCCTTCCCACACACAAACGTGGGGGGAAAGATCTTGAATTACGTAATTGGTATATAAATTGTTTAGCTTGGAAATTTTTCATGGAAATTTGCCAGAGAATATATTTAATTCATGTCAGTGAGAAGAAACGAACCTTAAATGACAGTTGCTTCCATTCTATATACAGTACATGTATAGTTAAATTTTTAATTGCAGCCTGCTCATGAACCAGGCTGCGGGACTGACCCCGGAACACCCTCCAAGTATACAAGGTGGGCAATTATTTAACAGATAAATGATGAGCAGCTGTGATGCAAGACTCGCAATTAGACAATAGGTTCACCCAAGGTATCACAGGGATTTGTATTTGCATCAAATACATTTTCAGTACGTAATGTGATAATGTAGTTGGAAGGCATTGATTGATTTCCCCTTTAAGACAGTTTTTCCCCTTTTCTATGTACATATGTCATGCAATAGGTGAGCATCCCTCTGGAAGAGTAGTTACTAGTCCGGGTTTGATGTAATCACAGGGTCAGTTCTGTCATTAGTCTGTCCTACACCATGTAGATAGTGTTGCATTCTACCAAATATGCTAATCTCACTGTTTAAAGCTTTTATCAATTATACTTTTTGCCATTTCTCCCATTTCAGTTTCCCGTGTGTGTGTGTGTGTACTCTTCTAATATGTATGTCTTGAAACTACATTAAATTACTATACTTGATTCATTACTTTACAAATTTCTATTGAGTGTCCTTGACAAATAGAACAGAAGCACAAGTACAAATAAATACATATATACAGGTACCCCATTGGCAATATTTCATCCCCTTGCTTGTGGATACTAACAGTAAAGGACTAGAAACAAGAAAAATGTTAGAAAAGAAGATATTAACCTGCCTAATCTATGAATACAAATATCTGTATAACATGTGCTATTAGTTTAGGTCAAGTTTCCTGGACTTTTCATATACTCTGCTTGTAAACTAGACTTCAGAGGAGTGATGTCAGTCAGTGACAAACAATAAAGTACTGAAAGTAGGAATTGCCTCAAGTGTCACTATATGGTGCAAGATAGAAATTACTAGAAATGAATTCTCAAATAATCTTGTGGGTTTCCTTTGCTATTTTAAAATCATTTGTATAAAAGTTTGATGCTACGGTATTTACATTTGGATGTACAGTATACTATATCCAGTTTTCAACTATACAATTAGGGAAGAGAACTTAACATTGTTTTGTTCTGTCCTGGCTTAATGTTGTTAGTTTCAGTCCAGGACAGATTGCAACATTGTTTCCTCTCCAAATTGTGGGTTAATTGTTCTAGCAATGGTATTAAATTTTTATTATGTTCAATTTCTCAGTGTGCTTGTTTTGCTCTTCTACCAACCAAATCAGTTATGATGGTGGGCTGAAAACCAACAAAAAATAAAAGAATTTTAGTTATTGTAAATGAAAGAACATTTTTTTTTTATTTAGAGTTCTGTTGTAATGTCAAGGAAATTTATTTTGTAATTAATGAAAAAACCCACATTATTAAATATTGGCTTTCTTGCATCTGCCCACTGATGTACATCAGCTTAATTATTTTGGGGAGAAATGCATTCTAGCAAGGTAAGCTCCATGCTAGCTTTGGTATGATATAAAACATTTGCATATATTAATTTTTGTGAATATATCAATGAAAGTATAGAAAATATGAACAGTTTGTTTAAAATTTGGCTTTGTTGACCACTGGCTAAAAGCACGACTGATCTACAGTAAACCATCATTTGATGAGGTTAATTGTATCAGTATTACATTTTAAAGTAGTATTGTCAATTCTTGCCAGTCCTTCTCTTAGTAATTTTGTATATTAAATTAATGTACTGATGGCTTGGGATAACATCAGTGACAGTTTAACTTTATTTAGGCTAAAGGTCATATATGAATCTGAAAACATAAATGAAAGCTAATTATACAGTATTTGCATATATTTGTCAAGTTTATACATGTATCTTTTCCACTGGCAAAATATTTGTGCTAAAAATTAGATAATAAAATTTGTTCAATGCCATTCATCTTTTGCAGGAAATCTGCCAAAATATTCTTTATAAGCATTTTACAAGGGCACTTCGTAATTTTTTTTGTGCAGTATCACCATGCTCTTATCTTGTAATGCCAAGTACTAATTATTTTGTTTTCATTATTATACACAATTGTAATGCAGAGAGATTTTCCTTTGTGCTTTGTATGATTGTGCATAATTATTTTATAATAAACACCATTTTATATATTGGAAATTTTTATATCCTTAATTTTTAAATGTTGGTGTAAAATAAAATGTCTGAACAAAATTCAGTATGCAAGGTATTTAAGCACAAAGTATTTGTTAGAGTAAAACTTTCAATAAATAAATATCTCGATTACAGAATTTGACAAGATTGTTGACAACTGAAAAGAACTTTATATCTAGGTTTTAACCTTAAACGGTCCAAACGTATATAAAGTTTTTACCGCTAGCGCCCACCTTGATTTTCCCCATAAAGCATGTAAAAAAAACGTATATATACATGTATACGTTTGGGGCAGTAGCAGTGCTAACGTAAATATACGTGTGGACCGTTTAAGGGTTAAGTCTAGGGATGTTTGTATTTTAAAATACATATATGTATACACTACTTTGTAATATATTCCCTTTAAGGGAACTGGAACTCTTTAAAAGATAATGAACAAACTGCAAAGGAAATATTGGAGAAGGTCAATTCCAGGATGAGGGGATTATTATAATAATCATGGGAGCGCTAAACTCGTAGGATTATACAGCGCATGTGGGTGGTTGGAAGGTATTCAGGCTCACTTCATGGAACTGGAGCACAGATTCAATTCCCTAGATCAAGAGCCCCTCACCAGCATCAAGGAACCTCCCTCGAGGGAAGGGGAGGGGAGGATGAGGGAAACTTGACCCGAGATTTGATAATCAGACTTGCATGAGATGCTACATGGCATTAATAAAACGGCAGAAGTTTTTACTGAAAAGAACCCTGACTCGCCTAGAAGCACTGCTGTGGAGTGGGCTATGGAGCAAGTGATTATGCCTTATAAGCTGCATAAAGCATTGTTGGGAAAACCACACCAGACAAGCATAACAATGGACAAGGACCCCACTGTAACAACTCTGCATTGACCCCAGCCCACATTATTATTATTATAATCAAAAGAAGTTCTAAACCACAGGGGTTATACAGGTCAGCTGGTCGGGGCAGGATGCAGGGAGAATGGGTTGTAAGAGGGAGAGGGATGATTAGTAGAGTATGAAGTGCAGAAGGGTAGTGAATCGTGCA
This sequence comes from Cherax destructor, assembly GCA_009830355.1. Taxonomy (NCBI): domain Eukaryota; kingdom Metazoa; phylum Arthropoda; class Malacostraca; order Decapoda; family Parastacidae; genus Cherax; species Cherax destructor. The sequence goes on along the minus strand of WNWK01058729.1, from coordinate 5,498 downwards.
GGGATAGAGGGTAGCAAGAGATCGTGTTAGAAGAGACTAAGGGAAGTGCTAGAGGTAAAATCTTCAGAGTTTGTGTGGTAGTCAGTTTCTGTCAAAAAGTCAACGAGAGAGTCAGGATTAAGGAGGGCCCATCGGCAAGAAGGGAAGGTAAAGAAAGTCCGCAGAGCGAAAACGCCGTTGGAGGTAAATTCTGCGCGCTTGTTGATAGTGGGCAGTCCAACAGAATATGGCGAACAGACACTGAAACCTGACAATGCTCACAGAGAGGAACAGGGGGCCTCTCCATGAGATACCCGTGAGTAAGACGAGTGTGGCCAATAAGTGAAGACGGGAGAGTGGAATCTCCCAACCTCAACATTGGTGACAAGAAGAAGGCCAAAAACCTATACTTGGTTTAATAGAATGAAGTTTGTTATTTAGCAGGTCAGACCAGCGTTGTTGCCAACGGGTGCGAAGGTGGGTAGCAATGACTGCAAAATAGTCTGTGAATGGAACACCTCTATATGAAACTGGAAAGTCGTGTACTGCTGACCGCGCAGCAGTGTCTGCCTGTTCATTGCCCTGTACGTCAACATGACCAGGGACCCAACAAAAAACAATATCTTTGTGCTTGCTAGAGATATGGCGTAACCAAAGTTGGATACAAACAACTAGGGGGTGAGGTGTATCAATTTTACGGATAGCCTGTAAAGCACTAAGGGAGTCTGAAACGACCATAAATGATGACACAGGCATAGATGCAATACGGATAAGTGCCACAAGAATGGCATACAATTCAACCGAAAATATGCTAGCCGAGGGTAACAGATGCCCTTGCACGATGCTGTCCGGGAATACTGCTGCAATCCGACACCGTCAGATGACTTTGAACCATTGGTGTACACTGCGATGGCATGGGAATGAGAACGGGAAATGGTCTAGAAAAGAGCGAGAAGCCGCCATAGGTAGTTGGGCTTTCACGCAAGGTAGAGGAATAGAACAGACACGGACAGCAGGAACTTCCCAAGGGGTAGGGGAAAGGGAGATGTCACATGAACATATAAAGGTGGTAGCTGAAGGGACGAAGAGTTAATGTAGACTAAGTAAACAGGGGCGAACAAATAATGAGCGTCTACTAACATCTGTGACAATCCTATACATGGAAGGATTACGGAGGTCATGAGAGTGAACATAATAGCGACGATTGGACAAGGATGGAATGTTCGCTTCTACATAGAGGCTCTCAACCGGGATGAACGAAATGCACCAAGGCATAAACGCAATCCCTGGTGATGTATGGGATTAAGGCTGGAAAGAGTAGCAGGGAGGCCGCCGAATATATCTGGTCACCTAATCGAGTTTCGATAAAATTAGAGCTGAGTGTAGGCGAAGGAGAGTTCACGATCGCCCCATGAAAGATATGCTAGGGTTTTAAGGAGGTTCAGCCGGCTATGACAAATAGCCTTCAGAGAGCTAATGTGAGGTTTCCAGGACAATCGACGGTCAAACAGGAGGCCAAGAAACATGACCGTATCATGTTCTGGGATACGTGAGCCGTATAGGTACAATGGATGATCAGAGATCACTGAACGTCTAGTAAACGTAATTTGATGAGTTTTGCCACTAGAAAATTTAAACCCGTGAGTGGTGGCCCAATCGGAAACCTGGTTGATGGCATGTTGGGGAAACTGCAATGAGGTGACAGTCAGCACCCGCACAAGCTATAGCAAAGTCATCAACATAAAGCGATGACCAAATATTGGATGGGAGAACAGATGCCAGATTATTTATAGCAAGGAGAAAGAGTGTTGTGCTCAGAACACATCCCTGGGGGACACCTTCAGCTTGATAAACTTCGGGAAAGCTCATTACTAACCCGGACACGGAAATGTCTTTCAGTTAAGAAGGCCTTAAGAAAAAGGGTAGATTGCCATGGAGGCCTAAGGAGTGGGCCTGGGCCAAGATATTATACCTCAAGTTGGTCATAAGCCTTCTCAAGGTCAAAAATATGGCGATAACTGAGTGGTTATTAGCAAAGGCATTACGAATATACGTATCCAAGCGCAGTAGAGGGTCAATGGCAGAACGGCCTTACGAAAGCTATATTGATTAGTGGAGAGACTACTGTGCGCTCTAAATACCACATCAAACGTCTATTAACTAGAAGTTCCATCACCTTGCAAACTGCACTGGTAAGAGTGATGGGACTGTAGTGGGAGGTATGTCCCGTAGTACCCGGTTTAGGAAAAGGGAGAACAACAGCAGACTTCCACAGTTGGGGAATAACTCCTTGCGACCATATAAGATTAAAGGGTCATAAGAGGACAGCAAGAGCAGACTGATGTAAATGCTGTAGCATACAAATATGTATGCCGCCTGCCCAGCTGCCGATGATCGCAAGCGGAGAGTGTTGCCTCCAGTTCTTGAAGGGTAAAGGCACATTATAAGATTCTTCTCTGAAAGCAGAAAAATCTAAGGGCTTTAACTCGCTAGCAGACTTAGAAGAAAGGAACGAGGGGCATAGATGGAGCCCCTGAGTAATGCGGACCAGATGATTACCAATTTCAGTGGCGACGGCAAGAGGGTGTGCTATATCGACACCGGCAACCCGAAGAACAGGAGCCGGGTCAGGGGAGAATTTACTACTCAATTTCCGCACTTTCTTCCAGACTGCACTCATTGAGGAAGCCGAAGTGACGGTGGAAACGTAATCCCGCCTGCAAGTGCGTTTAGCGTCGCGGATGACACGTCAAGCCATTGCTATCTTCTGCTTAAAATCAAGGAGTCTCTCTGTGGTTATGTTATACCGGTACCTGCCCCATACACCACGTTTCAAACGTACTGCCCGAGCGAGCACAAGCAGGAGACCACCAAGGCACACACTTCTGAGAATGCTTGCCCGAGGTTTGGGGGATAGAATGTGAGGCTGCGAGGAAGACGGAGGATGAGAAGAGATGTAAAACCTCATCAATGGAGGACGAGGAAGGAGCCTCATGAAAGGCAGTACGATGTGTGTAAAGGTCCCATTTCGCCCGGTCAAATTGGCAGCGTGAGTTACGAGAAGGTGGAGAATATGAAGGGGACATGAGGACAATTGGAAAATGATCACTGTCATGTAAGTCCGGGAGGACAGACCAGGTGAAGTCAAGGACAGTTGAGGAAGAGCAGATGGAGAGATCGATGCAAGAGAAAGAATGAGTTCGAGGATCAAAATGGGTGGGAGTACCCGTATTTAAAACATGGAGGGGGAGAGAAGCAAGAAATGCCTCCAACTGAATGCCACAGGAGTCACAGTGCGACCCCCCCCAAAGAAAATGGTGTGCGTTAAAATCGCAAGTAACAGAAGGTGGCGGCAAGGAAGAAACCAGAAAATCAACATCTGGGATAGACAGAGCCCGAGAGGGGAGAGATATAAAAGAGAGTGTATACCACTTATTCAAGTGGATACGGGCTGCGAGTGTAATGTGAGAAGAATGAACATAGAGCTGATGGTATGGAATACCAGTGCGTATAAGAAGAGCACTTCGTTAAAGGTTCCATCGGAAAAGGATCCTACGAATATAACAAATCATAGCCCGAAAGGGACGGATAACAGTGGATTGTAATTTGGGTTCTGCAAACAGACCCCAACAGGAAAAAACTGGGAGAGCAACACCTGAAGCTCACCCCGGTTACCCCTGAGGCCTCGGATATTCCACTGCAAATAAGCCATGACTTATGAAGAGAAAGATACAAGTCGAAGTTAGAGGTATCTATGGACTAGGGTTAGAAAAGTCCACGTGTGGAGGCAGCAAAAGACCTGTAGTCAAAGGAGTGGGACGCTGTGAAGGAAGGAGGGGTGTAGACGGAGAAGAAAGAGGAGGAGGAACCAGAGGTGGAGCGGTGTCCATCAACGGTTCAGTCTCTGTAATAAATTCTGTGATAGCTTCCAGTGTTTCGGAAGACAAAAATGCAGAATGTGGGACTACATTAGAAATGAAAGGAGGAGAGTGAGCAACCATCTGGGAGATAGAGACTGAACTATAGTAGAGGGCGAGGAGATGGAAGAGGAAACTGTCAAAGGGGCTTGGGAGGGGACAGGAGTGGAAGAGACCTAGGGAGGGGCAGTCAAGGAAGGAACTTGGGAGGGGACAGGGGATGATATTGAATGAGGAGGAGGATGAACCTCCACACACGTTACAGAACTAGTCGGAGGTGAAGAACCCGACAATGGGGATTTTTTGCCGGACTTATGAGAAGGGGGGCGGTGAGGATTGGGTGGTGGACGAGGGCGTGTAGACACAGAACTGTGCAAGTGAGTAGAGGAAGGGGTGTGGACAGTATGGGATGCCAAGGTAGGGACCTCGGAGCCAAGAACAGCAAAAGGATTCGAGACGGGTGACTGAGGATGGGGCGACCACAGAGGAAGCCGCGGAAGTTGGGACCCCAGAAGTGGGGACGTTAGCAATGCGAGAATAGGAAATACGGGAAGTCCCCTTGAAGGCGTAGATGAGAGACGGCCATAGCATATGAAAAGCCTTCCGCCTCTGAGACAACGGATTTCCCACTCATTTAGGTAAACCTGACAACAGCGAGAGTACGATGGATAAGCCTCATGACAGTTAAGGCAAGAGGGAGGTAGAGTACAAGGACTGGCATGGTCGTCGGCACCACAGACTGGGCATTCAGCCATGGACCTGCAATATTTTGCTGGATGACCAAAACACCAGCAGTTTCTACACTGTTGCGTGTAGGGATCACCTTCGAACTTGTAAATGGTGACCTGCAATGTAGACCGAAGGCGGAAGTTCATGGCAGTCAAATGTTAAACGAGCTATATTGCAAGGATAACGTCTTGCATTGGCAGGAGGACAAAAGTGTCAACTTTGAGGATAGGGAGTTCTTGGAGCTCAAGCTGCTCCAAATGTCACCACCACATGTCTGGAAATTCCGTTGACAATGGTGTGGGTAAATGACAGAACTACTACAAGAATTGAGAGAATGATGTTTGTCAATAGTGATAGGAATAGTATCTATGGTCGTAAGGAGAGAAAGATCGCGAGCTTGGCCAGCATTCTGGACCATGATGATGAGATGCCGCTCTTGAGAGCGTGAATGATATCTTTACCTACATGGTGTAGGAGAGCCTTACCAATACTATGATCGGAAAGATAGGAAGTAGGAGAAGTCGTCTTAGAGTAAAAAACTTTGTCCATTGCGTAGTGTGAAACAAAGTGTTTAAGGGAGTGTGTGACGAGCAGGTCGTTTCTGAGATGAATGAGAATGAAGTCGAATCATCATGTAAGGGTCTTGGTCGTTTTGATGTGGACCGAGGCGGTCAAGGGACGGGCGACAATCCGAAAATTGCCGCACCGTAGAGGGAGAAGCCAGAATCAAGGTCAGAGAAGAGCAAGGTCAGACGTGTCAAAAGGGCTGGGCGGAACCCGGTACCTGAAGCAGGTGACGAACTGGCACCAGCAAGAGGTACAGGTATTGGAGGGTGTCCCGAAAGTTGTCCATTAACGAGGTAGGGTCAGAAC
>WNWK01058728.1:0-10373 GCA_009830355.1 Cherax destructor | reverse complement strand
TGTTGCGGAAGACACAGCCAGGCACAGCGCTCCCCAGAGTGGTCAAAGTTGCTGTGCTGATTACTGTTCCAGCAGGCACAGAGACGCACAGCACTCCCCAGTGTGGTCAAAGTTGCAGTGTTGATCACAGATGCTTCATACAAAGTCAGGCACAGCACTCCAAAGAGTTGTCAAAGTTGCTATGTTGATCACTGTTGCAGCAGACACAGACATTCACAGCACTCTTCAGAACGGTCAATATTGCTGTGTTGATAACTGTTGCAGCAGACAGCCAAGCACAGCACTCCCAGAGTGGTCAAATTTGCTGTGTTGATCACTGTTGCAGCAGACACAGCCAGACACAGCACTTTCAGAGTGATGAAAGTTGCTACGTTGATCACTGTTGCAGCAGACACAGTCAGGCACAGCACTCTCCTGAGTGATCAAAGTTGCTGTGTTGATCACTGTTGCAGCAGACACAACCAGACACAGCACTCTCCAGAGTGATGAAAGTTGCTGCGTTGATCAATGTTGCAGCAGACAGCCAGGCACAACACTCCCAGAGTGGTCAAAGTTGCTGAGTTGATCACTGTTGAAGCAGACAACCAGGCACAGCACTCCCTAGAGTTGTCAAGGTTGATGTGTTGATCACTGTTGCAGCAGACACAGCCAGGCACAGCACTCCCATGATTGGTCAAAGTTGTGTTGATCACTGTTGAAGCAGACAGCTAGGCACAGTACTCCCAAGAGTGGTAAATATTGCTGTGTTGATCACTGTTGCAGCAGACAGCCAGACACAGCACTCTCCAGAGTGATCAAAATTGCTGTGTTAATCACTGTTGCAGCAGACACAGCCAGGCACAGCACTTACCAGAGTGGTCAAAGTTGCTGTGTTAATCACTGTTGCAGCAGACACAGCCAGGCACAGCACTAACCAGAGTGGTCAAAATTGCTGTGTTAATCACTGTTGCAGCAGACACAGCCAGACACAGCACTCCCATGAGTCTACCTGGAGTCTACCTGGAGAGAATTTCAGGGGTCAACGCCCCCGCGGCCCGGTCTGTGACCAGGCCTCCTGTTGGACCAGAGCCTGATCAACCAGGCTGTTACTGCTGGCCGCACGAAGTCCAACGTACGAACCACAGCCCGGCTGATCAGGTACCGACTTGAGGTGCCTGTCCAGTGCCTGCTTGAAGACAGCCAGGGGCTTGTTGGTAATCCCCCTGATGTACGCTGGGAGGCAGTTGAACAATCTTGGGCCCCTGACACTTATTGTGTTGTCCCTCAACGTGCTAGTGGCACCCCTGCTCTTCATTGGGGGATGTTACATCGCCTGCCGAGTCTTTTGCTTTCGTAGGGAGTGATTTTTGTGTGCAAGTTTGGTACTAAGCCCTCGAGAATTTTCCATGTGTATATAATAATGTATCTCTCCCGCCTGCGTTCTAGAGAGTACAGGTTTAGGAACTTCAAGCGTTCCCAGTATTTGAGGTGGTTTATCGCACTTATGCGTGCGGTGAAGGTTCTCTGCACATTTTCAAGGTCAGCAATTTCACCCGCCTTGAAAGGTGCAGTTAGTGTGCAGCAATATTCCATCCTAGATAGAACAAGCGATCTGCAATGTGTCAACATATGCTTGGCATCCCTGGTTTTGAAGGTTCTCATTATCCATCCTGTCATTTTTCGAGCAGATGCAATTGCTACATTGTTATGGTCCTTGAAGGTGAGATCCTCTGACATGATCACTCCCAGGTCTTTGACATTAGTTTTCGCTCTATTGTGTGGTTGGAATTAGTTTTGTACTCCGATGATATTTTAATTTTTTCACGTTTTCCGTATCTGAGTAATTGAAATTTCTCATCATTGAACTTCATATTGTTTTCTTCAGCCCAGTCATACAGATTCGGGTGTCATCTGCAAAGGAAGACACAGCACTGTGGCTTATATCCCTATCAATGTCTGATATGAGGATGAGGAATAGGATGGGAGCAAGTACTGTGCCTTGTGGAACAGAGCTTTTCACAGTAGTTGCCTCAGACTTTACTCTGTTGACTACTACTCTTTGTGTTCTACGTGTTAGGAAATTATAGATCCATCTACCAACTTTTCCTGTTATTCCTTTATCAGGCATTTTGTGTGCTATTACACCATGGTCACACTTGTCAAAGGCTTTTGCAAAATCTCTGTATATAACATCTGCATTCTGTTTATCTTCTAGAGCATCCAGGACCTTGTCGTAGTGGTCCAGTAGTTGGGACAGACAGGAGCGGCCTGCTCTAAACCCATGCTGTCCTGGGTTGTGCAATTTATGGGTATCAAGATGGGTGGCGATCTTGCTTCTTAGAACCCTTTCAAAGATTTTTATGATATGGGACGTTAGCGCAATTGGTCTGTAGTTCTTTGCTATTGCTTTACTGCCCACTTTGTGGAGCGAGGCTATGTCTGTTGTTTTTAGTCAATGTTTGGTCAATGTTACTGTGTTGATCACTGTTGGAGGACACAGACAGGCAAAGAACTCCCCAGTGTGGTGAAAGTTGCTGTATTGATCACTGTTGCAGAAGACACAGCCAGGCACAATACTCACAAGTGTGGTAAAAGTTGCTGTGTTGGTCACTGTTCCAGCAGACAGAACCAGGAACAGCACTCCCCAGAGTGGTCAAAGTTGCTGTGTTGATCACTCTTGCAACCGACAGAGCCAGGCACAGCAATCCCAGATTGCTCAAAGTAGCTGTGTTGATCACTGTTGCAGCAGACAGTCAGGAACAGCACTCCCAAGAGTGGTCAATATTGCTGAGTTGATCACTGATTCAGCAGACAGATAGGCACAGCACTCACCAGAGTGCTCAAAGTTGCTGTGTTGATCCCTGTTGCAGCAGACACAGCAAGACACAGCACTCTCCAGAGTGATAAAAGTTGCTGTGTTGATCATTGTTGCAGCAGACCCAGCCAGACACGGCACTTTCCAGAGTTGTCAATGTTGCTGTGTTCTTCGCGGTTGCAGCAGACAGCCAGGCATAGCACTCTATAGGATTGTCAAAGTTACTGTGTTGATCACTGTTGTAGAAAACAGCCAGGCACAGCACTCCCCAGAGTGGTCAATGTTGCTGTGTTGATCGCTGTTGCAGCAGAATCAGCCAGGCACAGCACTCCCTAAAGTGGTGAAAGTTGCTGTGCTGATTACTGTTGCAGCAGACAGAGACATGCACAGCACTCCTCAGTGTGGTCAAAGTTGCTGTGTTGATCACTGTTGCCACAGACAAAGCCAGGCACAGCACTCCCCAGGATGGTCAAAGTTGCTGAGTTGATCACTGTTGCACAAGACACAGCCAGGCACAGCACTTCCCATAGTGGTCAATGTTGCTGTGTTGATCGCTGTTGCAGCAGACCCAGCCAGGCACAGCACTCCCTAGAGTGGTGAAAGTTGCTGTGCTGATTACTGTTGCTGCAGACAGAGACAGGCACAGCACTCCTCAGTATGATCACAGTTGCTGTGTTGATCACTGTTTCCGCAGACAAAGCCAGGCACAGCACTCCCCAGGATAGTCAAAGTTGCTGTGTTAATCGCTGTTGCAGCAGACACAGCAATGCACAGCACTCCCAGAGTGGTCAATATTGCTGTGTTGATCATTGTTGCAGTAGACAGCCAGGCACAGCACTCCCCAGATTGGTCAAAGTTGCTTTGTTGATCACTGTTGCAGCAGACAACCAAGCACAGCACTCCCCAGAGAGGTCAATGTTGCTGTGTTGATCACTGTTGCAGCAGACACAGCCAGGCACATCACTCCCATGAGTCTACCTGGAGTCTACCTGGAGAGAATTCCAGGGGTCAACGCCCCGGGCCCGGTCTGTGACCAGGCCTCATGTTGGACCAGAGTCTGATCAATAAGGCTGTTTCTGCTGGCCGCACGCAGTCCAACGTACAAACCACAGCCTGGCTGGTCAGGTAACGACTTTAGGTGCCTGTCCAGTGTCTGCTTGAAGACAGCCAGGGGTTTGTTGGTAACCCCCCTTATGTATGCTGGGAGGCAGTTGAACAATCTTGGGCCCCTGACACTTATTGTGTTGTCCCTCAACGTGCTAGTGGCACCCCTGCTTTTCATTGGGGGGATTTTACATTGCCTGCCGAGTCTTTTGCTTTCGTAGGGAGTGATTTTCGTGTGCAAGTTTTGTACTAAGCCCTCGAGAATTTTCCACGTGTATATTACAATGTATCTCTCCCACCTGCGTTCTAGGGAGTACAGGTTTAGAAACTTTAAGCGTTCCCAGTAATTGAGGTGGTTTATCGCAGTTATGCGTGCCGTGAAGGTTCTTTGCACATTTTCAAAGTCAGCAATTTCACCTGCCTTGAAAGGTGCAGTTAGTGTGCAGCAATATTCCAGCCTAGATAGAACAAGCAATTTGTAAAGTGTCAACATTGGCTTTGGATCCCTGGTTTTGAAGTTTCTCATTATCCATCCTGTCATTTTTCTAGCAGATGCGATTGCTACGGTGTTATGGTCCTTGATCACTATTGCAGCAGCCAGTCAGGAACAGCACTCTCAATCATGCCACCAGTGGTCACCAACATAGATCATGCCACCAGTGGTCACCAACATAGATCATGGCTCCAGTGGTCACCAACATAGATCATGTCACCAGTGGTCACCAACATAGATCATGCAACCAGTGGTCACCAACATAGATCATGCAACCAGTGGTCACCAACATAGATCATGGCTCCAGTGGTCACCAACATAGATCATGCCTCCAGTGGTCACCAACACAGATCATGGCTCCAGTGGTTACCAACATAGATCATGGCTCCAGTGGTCACCAAAATAGATCATGCCTCCAGTGGTCACCAACATAGATCATGGCTCCAGTGGTTACCAACATATTCGATGAAGCTTCCAACATTTTATTAATGCAGATTTTCCACGTTATTGAACATCAATATTTACCCAGAACAGTGCTAACAAGGCATGAAATCCACTTAATAGGACAAACAGTGTTACTCAACACAACCTGCTGACCTTTATGAGTTATCCATAGATATTAATGCACCATTTTCTCCAATTTGTCATAATTCCGGTGTTAATGTTTACTTTTATGTTGTAAATCGCTCCCTTGCGTCATTTAGAACAATTCAGGAAATTCCAGCCACCGTCTTCTAATCTTGTAAAGATTTTCTGACTACACAAATTCGAATGTTTACATTAAAAGGATTATAACGTGTTTTATATGTTATTAATTGCACGATATTAATGCTTATGAGTGCCGACTATACAATGTTAGACGCAAACAGTTCCAAGTGCTTCAGCTTACAGGGTTATCAGTGATAGCAACCTCTCCCTGCCTACGACAGCAGGACATCGCAGTGTTATTTAGTGCAGAGATTCTCAAAATAGGGGACGCGAGATTTCTGGAGGGGTATTGATGGAAAATATTGGCATTAAAGGCTTGTTATGCAAAAAGTGTTGATCCAGTCTAAAATCCACATAGCATCTGCTGGTCTCAAAGTTGCTGCTTCAGCAGGAAGACTGCCACAAACTGACACCGATTTCTTTATTAAATTATACAGTCAAGCGTCGGATTCATGAAACAGCGGAGGACATTAAATAATGTGTCGTGGAAAAAGACAAGTTGTCTCCAGTCTTTGCCATTTAGTGCAATGAAACCACTGATGAAGTGTTCCCATTTACTTGTGGAAAACGTTGTTTTCTTGCTCTTTGGAGCCAAGGGCAAAAGCTGACGATGTTTTCACTCTGTCGAACTTCTTCCACATAAAAGAAATATGAAGGGAGAGGTTAAGTGATGTTTGCTGTGTTGAAGCTCCAGCCATATGCTTCAATCACACACACTAGCTTCACACACAACAAGAGAAGTCCCTCTGCTAGTCATAATTACTAAAGTAATTATGACCATTACGAGCAAACTTTTAAAGCACACAAAACTAAACCCCTAATTATTTTTTTTTTTGCTCCGTTGATTATTATTATTATTATTATTATTGTTATTATTATTATCATTGTTGTTGTTACATTCATGGAAGAGCGCAAAACCCTTAGGAGTCATACAGCGCATGGGGAATAAGAAGCAGTCACATTCAATTTAAAGAATGGAAGGTTATAATCAATTCCTTGAATCAATGTGGTAAATGTTGCTGTGTTGATCACTGTTGCAGCAGACAGCCAGGCACAGCAATCCCAGAGTGGTCAAAATGTTGTGTTGATCATTGATGCAGCAGACACAGCCAGGCACAGCAATCCACAGTGTGGTCAAATTTGCTGTATTGATCACTGTTTCAGCATACACATTCAGGAACAGCACTCCAATGTGTGGTCAAAGTTTCTGTGTTGATCACTGTTGCAGCAGACACAGCCAGGCACGGCACTCACGAGAGTGGTCAATGTTGCTGTGTTGATCGCTGTTGCAGCAGACAAAGCCAGGCACAGCACTCCACAGGGTGGTCAAAGTTACTGTGTTGATCACTGTTGCAGAAGACACTGTTAAGCACACACTCCCAAGAGTGGTCAATGTTGCTGTGTTGATCACTGTTGCAGCAGACAGCCAGGCACAGCACTCCCAAGAGTGGTCAATGTTGCTGTGTTGATCACTGTTGCAGCAGACAGCCAGGAACAGCACTCCCAGAGTGGGCAAAGTTGCTGTGTTGATTAATAATGCTGCAGACACAGTAATGCACAGCACTCCCCAGGGTGGTCAAAGTTGCTTTGTTTATCAATGTTGCAGCAGACACAGTTATGTGCAGCACTCCCCAAAGTGGTCAATGTTACTGCCTTGATCACTGTTGCAACAGACAAATTATTATTATATTATAAACAAATAGAAGCGCTAAACCACAGGGGTTATACAGCGTGCACAGCCAGGCACATCACTCCCCAGAGTGGTCAAAGTTACAGTGTTGATCACTGTTGCAGCAGACAGCCAGGCACAGCACTCCGAAAAGTGGTCAATATTGCAGTGTTGATCACTGTTGCAGCAGACATCCAGGCACAGCCCACCTCAGAGTTGTCAAAGTTGGTTTGTTGATCACTGTTGCAGCAGACACAGCCAGACACAGCTCTCTCCAGAGTGACAAAAGTTGCTGTATTGATCACTCTTGCATAAGACTCAGCCAGGCAAGGCACTCCCCAGAGTGATCATAGTTACTGTGTTAATCAATGTTGCAGCAGACAGAGCAAGGCACAGCACTCCCCAGAGTGGTCAAAGTTGCTGTTGATCGCTGTTGCATCAGACACAGCAAGGCACAGTACTCACCACAGTGGCAAAAATTGCTGTGTTGATCACTGTTGCAGCAAACAACTAGACACAGCACTCCCCAGAGTTGTCAAAGTTGCTCTCTTGATCACTGTTGCAGCAGACATAGCCAAGTGCAGCACTCCACAGAGTGGTCAATGTTGCTGTGTTGATCAATGTTGCAGCAGACAATCAGGCACAGCACTCCCAAGAGTGGTCAATTGTGCTGTGTTGTTCACTGTTGCAGCAGACAGCCAGGCACAGCACTCCCAAGAGTGGTCAATGTTACTGTGTTGATCACTGTTGAATCAAACAGCCAGGTACAGCACTTCATAGAGTGGTCAAATTTGCTGTGGCAGCAGACACAGCCTAGTGCAGCATTAAGCACAGTGGTCAATGTTGTTGTATAGATCACTGCTGCAGCAGACACAGTCAGGCACAACACTCCTCAGAGTTGTCTAAGTTGCTGTGTTGATCACTGTTGCAGAAGACAAAGCCAGGCTCAGCACTCCCCAGAGTGGTCGAAGTTGCTGTGTTGATCACTGTTGCAGCAGACAGCCAGTCAGAGCACTCCCCAGAGTCGTCAAAGTTCCTCTGTTGATTACTGTTGCAGCTGACACAGCCAGGCGCAGCACTAAACAGATTGGTCAATGTTGCTGTGTTGATCACTGTTGCAGCAGACACAGTCAGGCACAACACTCCCCAGAGTGTTCAAAGTTGCTGTGTTGATCCCTGTTGCAGAAGACAAAGCCAGGCACAGCACTCCCCAGAGTGGTCAATGTTACTGTGTTGATCACTGTTGCAGCAGACAGTAAGCCCAGAACTCCCTAGAGTGGTCAATGTTGCTGTGTTGATCACTATTGCAGCAGACACAGCCAGGCTCATCACTCCCCAGAGTGGTCGAAGTTGCTGTACTAATCAAGAGGTATGAAGTTTGTCTTCACTCCATCACTCTACACAAGAAGCATCCTTCTCTCAACGAGTTATCCTGATGTCGTGTCTGCAAATCTCAGCATCCAGACATGGGTACAAGCAGGATTCAGGCCGGAATTTGTCTAATTCTCCGAGAAAGGGCGTCACTGACTTCACGCCACAGCATCCCACGCTGTTTCTCAGTCACGTGTTCAGCCTTGCAAGCATGTTCTGCTGTTGTTGTTCAGCTCAGCACAACTATTTCAGCACTACACGCCCCGATGTCATGGTGGCTAGCGCTCTTGCCTCACGCACGGAGGGCCTGGGTTCAATTCCCGGCGAGGCCGAAACATTTCGAAGTGTTTCGTTACACACACACACACACACACATACATACAACAGGCCTAGTGTCTAATCGACATGTGCCTAGGACAAAATGGTGACTAACTACAGAGGTGAGTTTGTGGTGATTTCCCAGTGTGAGCGTGTCTCCTCGTGTGTTGTGGGTGAGGGAGGTAGGTTGTTGTTGTATGTTCGCCGGTACATCCGGCCCGGGTCTTCTCCAAATGGTGACCCGGCAACAGGGAGATAGGCGCGCGGCCCTGCCTCACCATTTACACCCGCCCTAGTGTACGCCTCACACTCCACTCACTCCCTCTATGCTGTTTTCTGTGAATTTCCATGTGAATTGTTGCCAGAGCTGTGTATCCGAGTGTCCGAGGCCACTCGAAGCCACGTGGATCAGCTAGCCACGTGGAGTGATCACCAAGCAACGTGGATCTACAAGCCACGTGGATCAGCAAGCCAAATGGATCTACAAGCCACGTGGATCTACAAGCCACGTGGATCTACAACCCACGTGGATCTCCAAGCCACGTGGATCAGCAAGTCACGTGTAGTGCTCTGCTGCCGCATCAACCCATGACGTCACGATGCTGCCTGACTCCACTGACGTCACCACGATGTTGCCTGACTCCAGGACGTCACCCACGATGTTTGCTGACGTCACTCACGATGTCACTCCATGACATCACGACGTCACGCCTGACATCACCCATATGATGTCCTGAGTGCTGTAGTTTTACAGTGTGCATTTTATTTTCATTATTTGTCGAGAAGTGTGGAAAATATTGGTATTTTCCGAAAGTTGTAATTGATAAACTTTCCAATATGAACAGATATCCTTAATGTACCGCTGGTAGCTTAAACGTTCATGGGGTATATAATAGAGAACCATCATACCAGTGGGGATGCAGGGCAGAGGCGGCAGAGAGGGAGTGGTCAGTGGAAACAGGGCCTACACCCGGGATTTGAGGTGATGGGATGGCCTGCCAAATTTGGAGATTCCGGCCGCCAAACCGGATTTAATTACCTCCTTTCGTAATGTGGAGGAGTATCCAGTGACGCGGTGAATATAAAGTGGGACAATCGGTCCAGGAGGTCCAGTAATAGGACAGTAATTGTGAAATAACGAATGGCGCCGGCATGGTATGTCCACATAGGCCTATTTGAACTCAGTGAAGCGACCACACGACAGGATAAAGTCGTAACCCCTGATGCTGGGGGGCTTTCGTCTTAGAAGAGACTGAAATATATTCGATGAATATTGTGAAATGGTGAATATAGTGAAACCGAGTTGTAAATAATCAGGGGGTGATTGTACCGAGCGAGGCTAGCGTTGGTACGCCATACCCCGACCGCCATGTTGGATGCGGAGGAGATGAACTAACATATCGCAAGTTATCTACTCGAAATCCAAGTATCGAGACGGTGAATGTGTATAAACTAGTGGGGCATTGAGCCAGGATATATGTAGTGTGTAAAGTTACCCGTATAAACAATATAAGGTCGGAATAGTGAGAGGATCTGAATCGCTACCCCGACCAACCACATGTTAACTAACGCCCGGTCTCGTGGGCGTATAAGAGTTCACGGAAATTAACCTTCCTTGACTCGACGGGACAACTCTTACCATCGTGATCGAATCAGATCGCAGGAGGACGTCAACAATGAAACGACTCCCTCATCTAAAGCTAAGTAATCTTATGTCGTCTTTATTGTTGGCCAATAATATTGTTACACACAGTAGATGTACTTTAGCTAGGTCAACGATCTACCATGCACCACTATGATGCTGTTAATTAGGTGAGTGATGGTCATGTTAACTTAATTGTGTGTTCTCTACCTTTCTTTCGATTTGATCAGTCGCCCATAACCTATACAGTCCACTTAAATTTAATCATAACATA
>WNWK01058727.1:0-10373 GCA_009830355.1 Cherax destructor | reverse complement strand
GTAACATTTATGAAGGGATTCAGGGAAACCGGCAGGCCGGACTTGAGTCCTGGAGATGGGAAGTACAGTGTCTGCACTCTGAAGGAGGGGTGTTAATGTTGCAGTTTTATAACTGTAGTGTAAAGCACCCTCTGGCAAGACAGTGATGGAATGAATGATGATAAAAGTTTTTTTTGGGCCACCCTGCCTTGGTGGGAATCGGCCGATGTGTTAATAAAAAAAATATATAATATATATATATATATATATATATATATATATATATATATAAAATATATATATATATATATATATATAAATATATATATAATATATATATATAATATATTTATATAGTATATATATAATAATATATATATATATATATATATATATATATATATATATATATATATATATATATATATATATATGTCGTGCCGATTAGGTAAAACTGGTCAATTAGCAAGAACTCATTTAAAATTAATTCCTTTCTAAAATTTTCTCTATACGTTTAAAGATATATTTTTTCATTTATGTTAATGTAAGAATTTATAATTTCGTACCAAGAGAAACTTTGAAAACCTACCTAACCTTATTACAACAAGCGCAATTTAATTTAGCCTAACCCAACTAAATATATTTTGATACGTTAACATTAATTTAATAATAAAAAAACACAATGAAATATATTTTTTCGTTATGCAGAATGATTTTGGCGAAATTATTGCATCACAAATTTTCACTTGTCTTATATGGCAAGGTGAGTGTTGCTATTTAAGCCAAAATCGAAGTTTTACCTAATCGGCACGACATATATATATATATATATATATATATATATATATATATATATATATATATATATATATATATATATATAATATGTCGTATTAGGTAAAACTTGTGATTTTGGCTTAAATAGCAACGCTCACTTGCCATATAGACAAGTGAAAATTTGTGTATGCAATATTCGCCAAATCATTCTGATAACGAAAAATATATTTCATTGTTTGTTTATTATTAAATTAATGTTAACGTATCTAAAATATATTTAGTTGGGTTAGGCTAAATTAAATTGTGCTTGTTGTAATAAGGTTAGGTAGGTTTTCAAAGTTTCTCTTGGTACAAAATTATAAATTCTTACATTAACATAAATGAAAAAATATATCTTTAAACGTATAAGAGAAATTTTAGAAAGTACTTAATTTTAGATGAGTTCTTGCTAATTGACAGTTTTCTAATCGGCACATATATATATATATATATATATATATATATATATATATATATATATATATATATATATATGTCGTGCCGATTAGGTAAAACTTGCGATTTTGGCTTAAATAGCAACGCTCTTCTTGCCATATAAGACAAGTGAAAATTTGTGTATATATATATTTATTATATATATATATATAAATATATATATATATATATATATCGTATATATATTATATATAATATATATATATATTATATATATATATATATATATATATATATATATATATATATATATATATATATATATATATATATATATATATATATATATTATATATATATATATATATATATATATATTAAATATATATATATATATATATATTATATATATATATATATATATATATATATATATATATATATATATATATATATATATATATATATATATATATATATATATATATATATATATATATATATAATATATATGTCGTGCCGATTAGGTAAAACTGGTCAATTAGCAAGAACTTATCTAAAATTAAGTCCTTTCTAAAATTTTCTCTTATACGTTTAAAGATATATTTTTTTCATTTATGTTAATGTAAGAATTTATAATAAGTATAAGTATAAGTATGTCGGACTTGAGGAGGTCAACGACATCATAAAAAGAAGCCACGCCAGAGCCCGTTGCCCAGCCCAAAGGGAACTCTAAGTGCAGAGGTCTGATGGAAGTCAAAAGCGTCCTGATGGAGCCACTATGCTACCCTGTAAAGGTGGAAAGCAGATTGCCTGGGACTACACCTGTGTTTCCACATTGGCAGACACCTACTTGCCATTCTCTGCAGCTGAAGGGGGTGGAGCTGCCAGTCACAGAAGACCTGCAAATATGAAGGCCTTTCCTCTCGCTAGAACGTCATCCCAATAGGGTTGAAGACACTTGGAGCATAGGGCATGTGTGCTCTAAAGTTTCTCAAGGGAGGGATGAGCGATTTTCAAGTTATAAAAAAATTGAAATAAAAAAATTATGGAAGAAAATGTTTTCTTACCAAAAATTAGTGCATAATTCTGGCAATGTGTTGATGCAATCTCCTTCTTTCAATCATGTTTCTAAGTACGTATGTTTTTTTCTAAAAAGTATTTTTTTTCGTTCTTGCTCTTAGGAAGAGGACTTGTTGGCAATTAGTCAGTTTTTTTTTTTACCCTAAAAATTGTGATTTTTATGATTGTTTCACTTCAAATACACTATACGGCAACTTCTGTGAGTAGTAGAGGTGGAGAGAGCAGCGCACTGGTGGCTCAGTGGCCTTGGGGCCTCCGATAAGGATTATGGGTATATCGCTGCGAGAGGTGGCGCGCTACTAAGATTTTTACACAAACATAATTATCAATATCTCAGGAATAAGTTTTTGACATTATTATCCCTCTCATGCAAATAGTCTTTATCAGAGCATCATGATTCTTTCGTAGGTTATTGACGAATGATGGTTCTATTGAATTACAGGGAGAGTTTGCGATATGTTTTACGTTTTGTTGTTAGTGAAAGCTCAAAATTCTCTGTAATTCAAAAACGTAACTCTTCGTCTTTCCTCTGATTTCAACTAGAACATTGTATGTCTTACCAATTTTGTAGGAGAGGGATTGCCCTAAGCCGTATCAAATAGAGCATTTTTTTTCTATGTAACTGTAAGGCAAAACGTCACTAAAAACTCAGTGTCTATGTTTCAAAGGCTGGTTAATTCACAGACAAATTTCCATTGAAATTTTAGCAAAATAAAAAAAAAAATCTCATTTTCGCTCATTGCCCCATTAAAGAGCTGGGTGAAAAACTCTTCATAGAGACCAAGGACCACAGGGTGGCCAGCTTCCTCTTTCAGAGACACAGTGTTGCGATTCAGAGGGAAAATGCCTGCAGCATTCTCGGCAGGTGGCCCACCGCCGGGAAGGTGGACGAAGTATTCAAGATGTAGTTCTGAGTTGTTATCTATGTTGTTTAACACCCCATTGTATTTTTGTCAATGTATTTTATCAATGTATTTTGTCTTTAAATAAAGTATATATAAAATATAAGGGGTGGTAGGAGAAATTTTTTTTGAAACAGCTTTAGGGAGAACCTTGAGTTTTCCATGAAGCAAGTTTATTCTCTTCTCTGAGGATGAAGGTCTCCAGGACCTGTGTTATTTCAGACCGTCTCATGGGAAGCAATCCTACAAACATCATGTATCCAGTAGGACTGGGTTCGAGCCTCAGTTAGTCACAGATTGTTACTTGGTTAAAAACCACTTGCTCGTGAAAGTATTAATGTGTGTATTGCTCAAACTGGGGTAGAACCAAATTTGTTCTGAACTTATCGTATAACGTAAGCCCTCGCATCATGAAATATGCCCTTTGTTATTGGGTACATGATGTTTGTAGGACTGACGGCCCAGTTGTTTGAATATCGTGAATTTTGACTTGCTTTCCCGAGGCAGGCTAAAATAACATGGGTTCGATACCCGGTTAGTTGCAGTTTGTAAACTTCTTAATAAAAACTTGTTTGTGGATGCAATAATATGGATGAAATCACAATAAAATGTGTGATTGCAAATATGAAGAAAATACCATAGTGAAAACTGGAAATGAAACCTGAGCGCTTTTATGTGCTTGCACACATATCTTTAGCGGAATAGGAAGTATAGAGGCAAGAGACTCACATTTTGTGTTAAACACTGTAGTGACACCTCACTTAGAGAAGATGACAAGACCTCACACAAACAGATCCAGCACAAATCTAACCCACGCATACATTTGTCCAACATCTAGTTAAATTTTTTGCCTGACAAAGAATTCACGCTGCATGTTTTTGAAAAATATTTTTACCTTTAAGATTATGATCAATATATATTCCAGAACACAAAATATTTCAAATTTGCGTTTCAGAGATAAAATATTCTTGACTGATGATGCACTTGTGAAATACAGTTTAAATAATCCTCACGCAGTAGAATGACTTTTCCTTCCAATAATCATGACACATTTACACTAGGGCGGATATTTAGGATGACTCTAATTTATGTTAAAATAGAGAGAATATTAAAAACATTGTTCTATATATAACTGACTGGGATATACATTATTGATGAAACAAGTCTATACGTACAATGACGCGACTGGTGGTGTAGTTTGGCAAGACAATTGTGAAGAGACCATCTCGTGCTGTAGTCATTTTGGTGCACCGACCAGCTGCACACACTTCTACAGGAGTACCAGCAGCAGCAGAACCGTCTGGCAGCTCAGCTCTCACCTGAAAATGGTGAAGATCAGTGAATATCAACATATAAATATTAACAGAAGTAATATCATTACTACATAGACATCAGAAACATGTTTAATGAGTAGTTAGGTCCAGAAGACATAACAACAACACAAAAGTTTTGCTGAGTAAAAAAAACTGAAGTATTAGGTTGAAACTCTGAAAGGATATCAGCTACTACAATCTTAGTTGTTAGCAAAAAAATTATTCTAATTTCTGTTACTGTTTCTTAGCACTAACCTGTACTTAGCTCAGTGGTGACCTGTACTTAGCTCAGTGGTGACCTGTACTTATCTCAGTCGTGACCTGTACTTAGCTCAGTGGTGACCTGTATTTAGCTCAGTGGTGACCTGTACTTAGCTCAGTGGTGACCTGTACTTAGCTCACTGGTGACCTGTACTTAGCTCAGTGGTGACCTATACTTAGCTCAGTGGTGACCTGTACTTAGCTCAGTGAGGACGTGTCTAGTGTACTCTGTGGACTGAACCATCTTTGCTCTGTGAAGACTTTTCTACTGTGCTCTCCGTTCTTAGCTACCTGAGATTGGATGATGGCTCCCCTCGACTACGAGCAGCTATATCTCCAACTTAAGGCAGAATTAACGGAAGCTAGAAGATAAATTTAACGACTGAAGGGTATATGCAAGGATTATCCCCGGAACAATGTCACCGATGATCAGACCAGCGCATGGATGCTAGTCGGATCTGAAGGGACGAAGCTGAAGTTGAAGAAGGTCCAGGAGACTGCTGTGAAAACCAGCAACTCTTTTTCCTTATAACCAGACGAATGGGAATCGACCGCCCATGATCTTCCAACAAAGACAATTGTTAACGACATAGTGAAGCCAGCCAGTGAAGACATCGCAGCGAAGACCGTCATGCACTCCGCCAGTCGAGGTAAGAACATTGTTTTAGTTGGGGACAGTCAGATTACGTTTATGGATAGGGCTTTTTGTCTTAAGGATAGAAATAGGAGGCAGAGGGTGGGATGAAGGATATTGTTAGCCGTCTGGACGGCATCATGAGAGGTAATGGGAGCAATCCTATTACAGTCAACCCTCCGTTTTCGTGTATCTCTGTTTTCGGTGATTTCAGTTTTCGTGCAGTTTTTTCGGGGAAATTTTACCTCCATTTTCGGTGATTACCTCCGTTTTCGTTCATGGTACGGAACCTGTCCACCAGTGCCCCGCACATACAAAGGCCGCAAGACCGCCACCCCCGCACCTCCTACGCACATTGTCACGCAGTGTAGCAATGTTTATGCTTGAGTGAACATCATCCCAGGAGTTCATACAAAACATTTATTAACAGTTCATTGTTTTTGGCCCTTGATTATTGTGTGTGACTACTAAATAAGCTACCATGGGCCCAAAGAAAGCTCCTAGTGCCAGTTCTTTGGTAAAGAAAGTGAGGAACACCATAGAACTGAAGAAATAAATAATAGAAAAATATGATAGTGGTATACGTATTGCCGAGCTCGCCAGGATATACAAAAAGGCCCCATCAACCATCGGTTCCATTGTGGCGAAGAGAAAAGAAATCACTGAAGCTAATGTTGTGAAAAGGGTGAATACAATAATGAAACAGAGATCACAAACAATGGAAAATATGGAGAAATTGTTGTTGGTGTGGATAAACGAAAAACTGCTAGCGGGTGACAGAGTTGTGCAGTCATTAATTTGTGAAAAAGCAAGGCAGTTGCATATCGATCTTGTCAAGAAAATGCCTGGAACAAGTGATGATGTTGATGAATTTAAGGCCAGGAAAGGCTGGTTCGAAAAATTCAAGAAGAGAAATGGCATATACAGTGTTGTAAGGCATGGTGAGGGTGCCAGTTCAGATAAACAAGCGGCTGAAAAATTTGTGCGTGAGTTTAAAGAATATGTAGAGGCTGAAGATTTCAAACCCGAACAAGTGTTTAATTGTGACGAAAGAGGCCTCTTTTGGAAGAAAATGCCAAGGAGGACCTACATCACGCAGGAGGAAAAGGCAATGCCAGGACACAAGCCTATGAAAGACAGGCTAACTCTTATGTTGTGTGGTAATGCTAGTGGGGATTTCAGTGAAGCCTTTACTGGTGCATCACTCTGAAACTTCCAGAGTGTTCAAGAAATACAGTGTTGACAAGAGTAAATTGTGTGATGTGGAAGTCTAACCCTAGGGAAATTTTCCTGGAATGGTTTAATCAAATGTTTGGCCCTAGTGTGAAGAAATATCTATTGGACAATAAATTTAGGGTTCAAGTGCCTCCTGGTAATGGACAATGCTCCTGCTCATCAGTGCTCTGTCTCAGTGCTGGAGGCAACGATGTTGGCAGGCATAGGAGTGAGGAGCTGACTAGCAGGTATAGGTCAGCAATAGACAGAATTAGGAAGAAGGGTGGGAACCCTGTCATATGTGGTATTTTGCCAAGGAAAAAAGTTGGAAAGGAATGGTTGTCCAGGGAAATTGGTGTCAATTGCTGGCTGGACAAATACTGTAAGGAAAATGCAGTAACATTAATTGACAACTGGGACCTCTTCTATGGCAGAAATGACTTGCATGCCAGGGATGGGGTTCACTTATCTAGGTCTGGGGTGGGTGAACTGGCAACTGCAGTGGATGAATCTGTTAGGGCTTTAAACTAGAAAAATATAGTGATATGGGTTATGGGGGAAAACAGTGAAGTCTATGTGTAGTAATATTATGAATTCTAAGGGAACTAGTAATAGGCCGAATAAGGTGGATATTGGAAAGCCAGTGGGACTAGGTGACAAGGACAGTAATAGGTATAGTGGAAAAACAGAAATGAGCAGGAAGAATAAAGATAAAGGATGGTCTTTAAATGAATATTACACTAATAGTCATAGTGCTAGGAATAAGATGGACGAGTTGAGATTAGTTGCAAGTGCGGGTAATATTGATGTTTTTGCAATAACTGAGACTTAGTTTAATTTGAAAAATTGGGACATGTGTAGACAGCCTTGCTGTCTGCATAGACAGCTCATGCTGTCTGCCAGCTGAGTTCATATTTGGTGCCATGCTAGTTTCCATAGTTTCTGCCAGAGGGCAAGCCTGGTAGGCATACCCACGTCAACCAGACCCGCCCTGGCCCTCTCTCACTTGGTGCCCAGGCATCACTCAGACAACAAGGCCTAACTCCTCTCTCCCTCTCAAGGCGCATGG
This sequence comes from Cherax destructor, assembly GCA_009830355.1. Taxonomy (NCBI): domain Eukaryota; kingdom Metazoa; phylum Arthropoda; class Malacostraca; order Decapoda; family Parastacidae; genus Cherax; species Cherax destructor. The sequence continues at coordinate 2,705 of WNWK01058727.1, read as the reverse complement.
CCCTGCCGGGCCATGGCCACTATCACAGCCTGTGTACTCACCCTTTATGACGAATAAAGTAGAAGCCTCCGAAGCCTTATCATTTCAACCACGCCTCCAAGAACACGCACAAATAACTATCGTTATAAATGGTGACAGCCTCGCAGCAGATGTGTTAGCCCGAGAGGGAAGGAAGAGGAATGAAGTTTATCTTCACTTCATCAGCCTACACAAGAAGCATCCGTCTCTCAACGAGTTATCCTGATGTTGTGTCTTCAAATATCAGCATCCAGACACTGGTACAACCAGGATTCAGGCCGAAATTTGTTGAATTCTCCGAGAAATGGCGTCACTGACTTCACACCACAGCATCCCACACTGTTTCTCAGTCACATGCTCAGTCTTGCCAGCATGTTCTGCTGTTGTTGTTCAGCTCAGCACTGCTATTTCAGCACTTCAGAGATGAGTTTGTTGTGATTTCAGCGTCTAGTGTGTCTCTCCCATGTATGGGTAGGGTGAGTGTAGGAAGCGGCCGGAATTCCTCGCCTGACTCGCCCACTCACGCCGCCACACACTCACCATTGCTCTCACTCCCTCTGTGCCATGGTTCCTGTGAATTTCCTTGTGAATTCTTGCGAGAACTGTGTATCCGAGTGTCGAGGCCACTCGAAGCCACGTGTGACCACGCCATGTGGGTTAAGCCAGATCCCAAACCACATGTGGTCTGCTGCTGCATCAACCCATGACATCACTATGCTGCTGACATCACGATGCTGCCAACTCCACGACGTCACTCCATTGACGTCACTCGCAATGTCACCCCATGACATCCGTCACGACGTCACTCCACTGTCACTCGCGATGTCACCCCATGACATCCATCATGACGTCACTCCAGGACGTCACCGAGTGTTCTAGTTTCACAGTGAGCATTTTATTTTCATTATTTGTCGAGAAGTTTGAGAGAAGATAAGTCGAGTGTTCATTAATTCCTCTCAGTCAGTGTTCTCACATGTTCGAGTATTGCTTAGTGACGATTTTTATACAGAAAAGCGTCATTTGCTAGTAAGCTATGTTGTATCACATGTGCAGTATGTGTGCAGTTTCTCGTGCGTCCTATGTAGCACCTGTGTGTTACTTTGTCACCCGGTGTGTGACCCCGCGCCCCGTGCGCTTGACAGCTGACATTTGTCAAGTCCAGGCATCAGTTACGAGCATCCGAGCGCCCTGTACAGAAAGCTCTTATTGTTCGCCGCTCGTAGATGCCTCTGCTGAATCGTACCCGCGATGATTCTCCCAGATCACCTCCTAGACCGTCAGTCCAGTTATATGTAGACCCGTCTTGGGACGCTTAGACATCCTTCTACTGTAACTCAACTGTCGAGAGATGACACTCGTCAAGCCGCAGTCAAGCCTGTCGGCAGGCGACTGTCAGCCTCGTGTCACAGCTTCAGTGAGCAGCCTGCACAAAGATGATGTCACTTTGACTGCTAGCCCACTCACTGCAGTATGATGTATGCTGTTACGACCTACAAATGTTTTGCCGAGTTGTCCCTGTCACGACTCGCTCCACACTCATCAGCAGCGACAGCTCCAGCGACAGTACCAGTCGAGGAATGTCCTCCTGAGCCGCTTGCCTGAAGAAGACCTGTCCAGTTGCGACTACTGATGATGACTCACTCGAGGGCACCAGCAGGTTGTGCCCCAGGTTGAGTGAACCCTGCAGCGACTATGTTGCATGCAAAGAGTATGTAACCTTTATTCGGAGCATGTTAAACACACCCACATAGGCTCCCCTCCAACCAGCGAACCATCGTTAAGGGTTTGGCGATGGGGCCCCATCATCAAATCAACGACTCGGTTCAGCCAATTAAAATGCGAGTTTAACAATGACAAAGGTGACGTGGATACCACTCGCGGTTTGTCATTGGAATTCCTGCATAGAGCTGGTTGTGGAAAGTTGTCTGTCTTTTGGCTGCTGCTTAGCCTAGACAACTGTGGCATGCACTAAATACTACTCCTTTGTATATAGTGTACATATGTGTAAAAAGCCCTTTTCTATTTACTTGGTGAAGGAAAAGACAAAAGTCTTATATATTCATAACTGCTTGGTGAAGGAAAAGACAAAAGTCTTATATATTCATAACTGCTTGGTGAAGGAAAAGACAAAAGTCTTATATATTCATAACTGCTTGGTGAAGGAAAAGACAAAAGTCTTATATATTCATAACTGCTTGGTGAAGGAAAAGACAAAAGTCTTATATATTCATAACTGCTTGAAGGAAATACAAATTCAAAGCATTTTCTACTGTGTTTCTTTGCTCCAAGCTCCCTTTTACACTCAGGTTAACAGGCCATTGAACCTGAGGTTGTAAATAACAAAAAAAGGCACAATACCGTGACTGGAACAATACACACACAACCCGCACATATAAAAAGAGGAGCTTACACGACTTTGCCCGACTTGGACCATTTACAAGTCACACTAACACAAGAACAGGGGAAGGAGTATATATGGCGGAGACAGGGGGAGGGTACAAGAGAGTAGGGTAGATGGAGGTAGTAGTAGAAGTGGTAGTAGTAGTGGAGACAGTCATATTCTAGGAAAGGAGCACTCAAAGAAGCTGGCGCCCGCATGGGTTGGACGAGAACACAGAGGAGGAAAAGGCGAATAAAATAAAGAAGGACAAAAACAAGGCAAAAGAAAAGAAAGAAAAGAAAACCCA
>WNWK01058726.1:0-10373 GCA_009830355.1 Cherax destructor | reverse complement strand
TTCCTCTTTCCTTTCCCCCTTTTTGGTTTTCTTTTTTGCCTTGGTTTTTTATTTTTTTTTCCCCTCTTTTTTTTTTCCCCTCCCCTTTTGGGGTGGGCCCCTACCCCTTTGGGCCCCTTTGGCCCCGGGGGCCCCCCCCCTTTTGCGGGTGCTCCTTTTTTTTTAGTATTTTGACGCCCCCCTTTTCCCCCACTACCCCCTTTTCCCCTTTTCCTACTCCTCTTTGCCCCGCCCCCTGTCTGCTGGCCAAATATCCCCCCTCCTTCTCTTTTTTTGTCAGTGTGACTTTGTAAAGGGCCCAAACCCCCGGGGAAACGTCTCTAACCCTTCCCTATGGGGTTATTTGTGTATTGTTCCAATCACGGTATTGTATTTTTTGTTTTTTATGGCCCCGGGGGGTCCATAAATAACAACTTTTAATTTTTTTCCCTTTTTTTTAAATCCCTTTTTCCCGTTTTTATGGGCTGCTTTTTTTTTTCCCCAGGCGTCGAAATTTGCTTCCTTTCTCCGTGACTGTTTTGGGGGCAGGTTGCCCCCTTTCCCCTTCTATTTCCGGGCCCAAACCCCCGGGGGCACTCCCTCTCCTGATCCCCCCCTTTCCCCCCTCTTAAACAACTCATTCTTTCTACTAAGTCGGGGGTTTTAAAGATGCCTTTTTCTCCGTCAGCGTCAACATGCTCTCTTTTGCTTCTCTTCCCAAGATTCTGTAACCTTCTAAACCGTCCTTTTGACACTGTTTTCCCAAAATTCCCAAAAATTCATTTCTTCTAAAAAACGGGGAAAAAACTTCAACGTCTCATCTCAGATAGTCCTTGGTCTAAATTATGTTTACTGACTGTTTCTAATCTTCTTCTATCCCCCTCTCAACAAGGCGACTGCTTGATTTAGTTCTTTCCATTTTTCCCCTTCACCTCCCCCCCCCTGGTATTTACCTGATCAACTCTTTTGATTCTTTTTGTCAGTCTCGTCTCGTAATTTAAAAATTTTCCGGGGTTTGTCCCTTTTCGGCCTTCCTTCCGCTCTTGATGTCTTTTTTCTAAAAACCATCCCCTTTCCCCCCCGCTATCAACTTGCCCCTTTTTTCTTTTAAATCTAACACTAACATTGCCCCTCTTTCTGACAAAAAGGAAAATTTGGTAGTTTTTCCTTGATCCGGGGTTCCCCCTGAAAAAATGATGTCTTCCCTCTGACTCCCTACCTACCTCCTCTCTTTTCCCCAAACCCTTTTTGATCTCATAAAAAAATTTTAAAAACAAGGACTCTCCCCAAACCCCTGTCCTTCCGTTTTTACCATGTTCCCAATTTTTTTTGTCATCTGCCCCCCCTGCCCTATTTCTATGGCCTTCCCCAAAAATCTAAAACTTTATTCCTCTTCGTCCCATCATATCCTCTAGGGGTTCTGTCTCTTATTCTCTTGCTTCTTTTGGGGGGGCCCCAAAACCCCCCCCACTTTCTTGGGTTTTTTTTTCCCATATCTTCTCCCCTATAAAACTTCATCGAACGGGGTTTGCTTCCCCGACCTGTAAAAAGTTTGTCTTTACGTTGATCCCCTTCACTAATGTCCCTCTTGATGATTCCTTAATTTTCCAAAAGGGGAAAGGGTTTAAGGGGGTTTTTTTTATCTCCCCCTAAGTTCTTTCTTGATCTTATCCGCCTTTTTGTGGGTCTAATTCCCCTTTTTCCCTTTCCAAAGGGAAAAAATTTTTTTCAAACCTTTTTTATCCTTTTTGGGCTCTCCCCCTATCTCCCCCCTTTTTGCTAATCTTTACATGGAAAATTGAACTTCTTTTTTTTTTTTTGATGTGGGGCCCTTTTCCCCTGGCCCCCTATGTAGATGACATCTTTGCTCTTTGGCCTCATGACTCTAGTCTCTTCCAATCATTTCTTGATGCCCTTAATAATCTTCCCCCTTCCATTAAGTTTAAAGCTGAATGTGAATCTAATTCCTTGCTTCTCGTCCTTGATGTTCATGTCCACTGCTCAGTTACAGGTTTTGCTTTTCCGTGTCCCGCAAGCCTATGCACAGTGGCATGTACATTCACCACTTCTTTATCATGCTTCCTCTGTCAAGAAAAGTGTTCTAATCTCTCTTTCTCCGTGCTCTCCGCATTTGTGATCCTCAGTTCCTTGAATCAGAAATTTCCACTCTTCATAATTCATTTTCCTGTCTTGGCTACCCTTCCCATTTCATAGACTCTGCCTTCTCACGTGCTAAACGGTCTTTCTTCTCTCCCAAGCTCTACTCCTGGGAACTCTCCTGTCCTCTGCCTTCCCTACATTTCCAGTCTTTCTAATCTCAACAACTTTCTCCGTCCCTTAGACATAAAAACTTACTTTTCACCAGACTAACACTCTTCACACCAATTTAGTTCATACCTCTCCCCCCTCTATAGATGCTCCTGGTGTCTACTCTATTTCTTGTTCCTCCTGTCCTCTTCAGTACTTTGGAGAAACTGGCCATTCTCTTTCTGACAGACTCAGGGACACCAACAATACTCTTTTCTGTCATGTCAGAGATCACAGTCATCCTATTGACTGGTCTTCTGCTAAAACTGTCTACCCTACTTCTAACTTTCACAATCGCCGTCTGGTTGAATCCTCCCTTATACACAACTTTCCTTGTATGAATCTTAGTCGTGGCTTTGTCTCTGTAGATGCCTTCCTTTCCCATTACATTGTAAAACACTCAAAACTTCAGAACACCCGTGTCTTAACCTGATTCTTTTTTCCCCTTCTCTCTTTTTCCCTTTCCTCTTACTCCTTTGGGTTTTCTTTCTTCTGTCATGGCTATTTGGTCCATTATTATTCCCCCCTCTGTGTTCTTGTTCCTACCCTTTGTGGGCCCCTAGCTCCTTTGTGGGCCCCTAGCTCCATTGCAGTGCTCCTCTTTGTGGGCCCCTAGCTCCCTTGCAGTGCTCCTCTTTGTGGGCCCCTAGCTTCCTTGCAGTGCTCCTCTTTCTTAGTATTTGACTGACTCCACTACTACTACCTCTACCATTACCTCTCTTCCTCCTTTCCTACTACCTCTCTTGTCCCGTCCCTGTCTGCTGGCATAAATATACTCCCTCCTTCTCTCCTTTTTGTTAGTGTGACTTTGTAAATGGTCCAAGTCGGACCTAACCGTCGTCGTAAGCTCCTCTCTCCTATGTGCGGGTTATATGTGTATTGTTCCAGTCATGGTATTGTGCCTTTTTTTTTTGTTATTTAACAAGACAGAACTCACAGCAATGGATTCAAGTTAGAGAAATTTAGATTTCGGAAGGATATTGAGAAGTACTGGACCTGCAATACGCCAGGTGGCGTCACTGAGGAAAGAACTTCGCGCAGATTGAGAAGTAGGTTGGACGGGTACATGAGTGGGTGTGGAACCTACGAAGCATGGGCCAGTAGGCATATACACCAGAGCTCAGCTTACCAAAGTTTTTTAGCAGCTAACAAGGCTGCTAACTAAATTTTGTAATATTTAACTGATCAGATTTAAGGCCTATAATACAAATGAAGCCTCGTGTGAATGTCTGTATCAAGGTCAGCTACAAAAACAGCTGAAGGCTGTGTAGAGTACTGAGATCACTATTTTTTTTGTTTTTTTTTTTGTTCTCAGTCATCATTCTTCTGCTGCCGCTATGGACCCTGTCGTTACTCCGACTTTTTTATTATTTTAGTTTATCTCGTGGCATATGAAAACTTCTTCGGAAAGCTCTTTTGATGCCATATGTAATTCGTCTTTCAAATTCCCAATTACTATTTTTTGTTAACCTTTCTCTTGCTTTCTTTCTGTAACTTTCTTTTTAACATGTTTTTTTCGGGCTGCGATATAAAATATAAATTTCTTACATTTATTACGTGTTTAAGCCAGCAATCTCGACTAATTATTTTTTATTTACGTCTGAATTCATTGTTTGTTTCTTATTCAAAAAGTTCAATATTATTTCTTTTGATAACTATAAATATAATTTAAAATTCGTATTATACTTTCTCCTCGTTAGTATCTAGCAGTTCTGTTCTGACAGAGAGAGAGAGAGAGAGAGAGAGAGAGAGAGAGAGAGAGAGAGAGAGAGAGAGAGAGAGAGAGAGAGAGAGAGAGAGAGAGAGAGAGAGAGAGAGAGAGAGAGAGAGAGAGAGATAGAGAGAGAGAGAGAGAGAGAGAGAGAGAGAATTGCCAAGGGGGCAGCATCCCAGATCCACTTCAATGCCTTTATTCGGAATCACTCGTCTCTGAAAGTTAGGCCGGAGGAGGGAGAGAGAGGGAGAGCTTCACGCTCCCAAGAACCTATCTCCCGACGCCCGGCGATGCTCTGCTTGAGTAGTTTCCTGGCGATGCTTTGCCTGAATAGGAATATTCTCTCTCTCTCTCTCCCGGCGACGATCTGAGTAGAAATGATCTCGCCTGTGTGAGAGGAGGAAAACAGAAACTCAGCTGTGGAAGTTAGGACCCAAGTTCCATTTTACTAAACACATTCCCATCAGCACGAACAGCAGGTGCACCTATCAGGAAATCGAACCCCCGTCCACCTGAATGTTAGTTAGGTGGTATTCAGTGGATGACACCGCTTGTTAGCTGCACCTGCTCATCACTCATCCAAGTGGCCTGATCGATCTTGGGTCATCCAAGTATTCGAACTTATTCATCCAAGTGACCTGTTCGATTTCCGATCAGTTGTGGGTTATTTAATTTGCATTCCATGCTCTAGCTAGCAGACTGATTGTCTGAGTGGCTTGCGCGCGGACTGATTTTCTAGCTGGTTGGTAGGCTGACTGGTTAACTGTTTGGCTGGCAGAATGACTGGCTAGCTGACTGGCTGAATGACTGGCTAGCTGACTGGCAGAATGACTGGCTAGCTGACTGGCTGAATGACTGGCTAGCTGACTGGCTGAATGACTGGCTAGCTGACTGGCTGAATGACTGGCTAGCTGACTGGCTGAATGACTGGCTAGCTGACTGGCTGAATGACTGGCTAGCTGACTGGCTAGCTGACTGGCTGAATGACTGGCTAGCTGACTGGCTGAATGACTGGCTAGCTGACTGGCTGAATGACTGGCTAGCTGACGGCTGAATGACTGGCAGCTGACTGGCTGAATGACTGGCTAGCTGACTGGCTGAATGACTGGCTAGCTGACTGGCTGAATGACTGGCTAGCTGACTGGCTGAATGACTGGCTAGCTGACTGGCTGAATGACTGGTTAGCTGACTGGCTGAATGACTGGCTAGCTGACTGGCTGAATGAGCTATCTCACTAAGTGATTAACCAGTCGAGAGAAACAAACAGACACTGAAGATTCTAAGCATCGAGACGATCGATTCAGAGCATCAAAACCAAATATTCTGAGCATCAAGACCAAATAAACCGAGCATTAAATACCAAGTATTCTGAGTATCAAGGACCAAATATTCTGAGTATCAGATCAGATATTCTGATCATCAAGGACCAAATATTCTGAGCATCAAAGACCAAATATTCTGAGCATCAAAGACCAAATATTCTGAGCATCAAAGACCAAATATTCTGAGCATCAAGGACCAAATATTCTGAACATCAAGACCAAATATACCGAGCATCAAATACCAAATATTCTGAGTATCAAGGACCAAATATTCTGAGCATCAAATATCAAATATTCTGAGCATCAAGGACCAAATATTCTGAGCATCAAAGACCAAATATTTTGAGCATCAAGGACCAAATATTCTAAGCATCAAGAACCAAATATTCAGAGAATCAAAAACCAAATATTCTAAGCATCAAGAACCAAATATTCAGAGAATCAAAACCAAATATTCTAAGCATCAAAGACCAAATATTCTGAGCATCAAGACGAAAGAATCAAGACCAGAGAAAAGTGATCCGGTGAAGGTAATATTCATTTAAAGGACGAAAAAAAATATTCCTCTCATTCTTATATTCCCTCTCGTAATATCTGTCATTAAGTTTAATGAATCGAATATTCTCTCCAGCTCTGAATCCTCCTGGCGAGAAAAAGATCCCAGAATGTCATTAAGGGATTTTGTGAGAGCAAATTCGGGATTTATTAAAAAAAAAAAAGATTTCGTTATCGCAAAAAGAAATTCGGGATTTCAAAGAGTATTTCGGGATCTCTAGAAAGTAAATCAGGGGCTGAATGAAAGTAATCCAAGATCTCTAGAAAGTAATTCTGGGGGTTTCAAAAAGGTAGTTCTGGGTTTTCAAAAAAGAAATTCAGGGGTTTCTAAAAATTACAGACCAGTAGCCCTCACTTCTCACATCAACAAAATCTTTGAAAGAGTGATGAGACGGCAGATTACAAAGTTCATGGACCAGCACAACCAACATAACCCGAACAGCATGATCGAGCGGGTCGATCATGCCTGTCACAGCTGCTGAACCATTATGACAGAATTACGGAGGCATTGGAGGACGACCAAAACGCAGATGTGATTTACACAGATTTTGCAAAGGCGTTTGACAAATGCGATCATGGAGTGATAGCGCACAAAATGAGGGCCATAGGCATTACGGGGAAGGTAGGCAGATGGATTTTTGAGTTCCTAACACAAAGAACACAAAAAGTAGTAGTGAACAGGGCAAGATCCAGCATCAGCGAGGTCAAAAGCTCAGTGCCCCAAGGCACTGTCCTGGCATCCTCTGCTGTTTCTCATCCTCATAGCAGACATAGATAAAAACACCCAGCACACTTTTGTATCATCATTTGCAGATGACACTAAAATAAGCATGAAAGTCACTACGGTAGAGGACACTGAAAAATTACAGGAGGACATAAGCAGGGTCTTCCAATGGGCAGTGGAGAACAACATGACGTTCAATAGTGATAAGTTTCAGCTGCTTAGGTATGGAAAAAATGAAGAACTCAAAAGGAACACTATATACAAAACGCAAGAGGGTCACCACATAGAACGAAAGGAACACGTAAAGGACTTGGGAATAATTATGTCTGCTGATCTGTCGTTTAAAGACCATAACAAGACAAAGATCACAACAGCCAGGAAGATGACGGGGTGGGTATTGAGAACTTTTAAAACAAGGGAAATAATGCCGATGGTGACACTATTCAAATCGCTAGTGCTCCCTCACTTAGAATACTGCTCAGTGCTGACGGCCCCGTTCAGGGCAGGAGAAATAGCAGAGCTGGAACAAATCCAGAGATCGTTTACGGCTCACATTGAGCCATTGAAACATCTAAATTATTGGGAACGCCTTCAAGTCTTGAACATGTACTCATTGGAACGGAGGAGAGAGATACATGATAATATATACATGGAAAGTACTTGAGGGCCTGGTCCCAAATCTGCACACTGCCATAACAACATACTGGAGTGAGAGATATGGGAGAAAGTGTAAAATAAACCCAGTGAGGAGCAGGGGTGCGGTGGGGACAATACGGGAGCACTGTATTAACATCCGGGGTCCCAGACTATTCAACATCTTACCAGAAGATATCCGAAACACGGCTGGAACCAGTGTAGAAGCCTTCAAGAGGAAACTGGACAAATATCTTCACCAGGTGCCAGATCAACCAGGCTGTGATGGATATGTGGGGCAGCGGGCCTCCAGCAGCAACAGCCTGGTTGACCAGGCAAGCACCAGACGAGCCTGGTCCATGGCCGGGCTCAGAGAGTAGATACTCTCGAAACTCTTCAAAGGTATATCAAAGGCAAAGGTAAGTAATTCGGGGTTTCCAAAAATAATTCGGGAATTTCAAAATAATTTGTGGTTTCAAAAAAGTAATTCTGGGGTTTCGAAAAACTAATTCTGGGGTTCAAAAAAGTAATTCGGGGTTTCAAAAAAGTAATTCTTGGGTTTCAAAAAGTGATTCAAGGTTTTCAGAAAGTAACTCGGGATTTCAAAAAGTAATTACAGGTTTTCAAAAAAGTAATTCCGAGATTTCAAAAAAGTAATATTGGGGTTTCAAAAAAAGTAATTGGGGGGTTTCTAAAAAGTAATTGGGGGTTTCTAAAAAGTAATTTGTGGATTCAGAAATTAATGCAAGGTTTCGTAAAGTTAATCGGGTTTCCAAAAAGTAATTCGAGGTTTCAAAAATAATACAGGGGTCTCAAAAAAGTAATTCACGGGTTTCAAAAGTAATTCGGGGGTTCAAAAAGTAATTCGGGGTCTCAAAATGATAATTCGGTGTTTTCAAAAAAGTAATCCTGGGGTTTCAAAAAAAGTAATTCCGGGGTTTCAAAAAAGTAATTCGGTGATTTTAAAAAGTAATTCGGGGATTTCAAAAAGTACTTAATCGGTTTCAAAAAGTAATTTGAGTTTCAAAAACAATTAGGGAGTTTCAAAAAGTAATTCGGGGGTTTCAAAAAAGTAATTAGTTTTTTAAGATAATTCTGAGGTTTCAAAAAGTAATTCAATGGTTTCAAAAAGTAATTCGGGGGTTTCAAAAAATAATTCAGGGATTAAAAAAAAGTAATTCATGTGTTTTAAAAAGTAATTCTATTTTTTTCACAAATAATTCGGGAGTTAAAAAAGTAATTTGGGGTTTTCAAAAAAGTAATTCTGAGGTTTCTAAAAGTAATTTATGGGGTTCAAAAACAATTAGGGGTTTCAAAAAGTAATTCGGAGGATTCAAAAAAGTTATTCTGGAGCTTTAAAAAAAGTAATTCGGCAGGTTCAAAAATTAATTCAGGATTTCAAAAAGTAATTCAGGGGTTTCTGAAAAATAATTCGGGGTTTTAAAAAGTAATTCGGAGGTTTCGAAAAAGTAATTCGGGGGTTTTCAAAAAGTAATTCGGGAGTTTATAAAACGCATTTAAGGGTCTCGAAAAGTAATTCAGGGGTTCAAAAAATAATTCTCCATCTCCGAAGAGAATTTAGGTTCAAGCAAAGTAATTTAGGATCTAAAATAAAAGTAATTCGGGAAATTTTTAAATAATTTTAAATCTCCATAAGCCCTTGAAAATCTCCGAAAGTAATTCGAAATCCACGAAGGTAATTCCAAATCAACGAAAGCAATTCTAGATCTCGAAAAATAATTCGTCAATAAATATAACTTGAAACTGGGGATCTGTTAAATTCGATTAAATACAAACATAGCAAAGTGGTCGTGAACGATGATTGTGAATTTAAAGGACAGTGTCTGCCTTAACCCTCAGCAGAGAATATCCAAATATTTTCAATGCGTATATTACATTATTAAAGGCTCAGAATTTCCAAGTGTTAATAATACGTACATATATTACATTATTAAATTACTAGAATTTCCCAATTTTATTACGTATATTAATTACATTATTAAGTGCTAGTTCGTTATCCGTATATAATTCTCAGAGGTATTCGTGCATAGTTAACTTGTTTTTATTAATACTGTTACCATTAACAATAATAATAATAATACTTAAAATTATTAACATTGTATTATATATATATATATATATATATATATATATATATATATATATATATATATATATATATATATATATATATATATATATATATATATATATATATATATATATATATATATATATATATATATATATATATATATATATATATATATATATATATATATATATATATATATATATATATATTTAAAAATATATATATATATATATATATATATATAGTTGAAAATAGGAATTTAGTAATTATCCTAGTATACAAACCACCATCAGCAACTGCTGAGGAATTCACAGATTAGTTAAGGAAGATAGATAGCTATCTGGATAGGCTAGAAAATCCCACACCAAATATTTTACTCCTTGGAGATTTTAATCTCCCTCATGTAAAATGGAAGATGGCGCAACATAATGTTATACCAGAAATATCTCCGAGAAGCACCCTGGCTCAACAGCCACATACCAGGGAACTAATGAGGCTTTGTGAAAAGTACTCATTAAACCAACAGATAATTGATCCCACTAGGAATGAAAATACCCTGGATTTGATATTCACAAACAACGAGGAACTAATCAGAGACATAACAGTTACAAAAACAATATACTCTGATCACAACATCATAGAAGTTCAAACTAGTATTAACCCAGGGTTAGGGAACTGCGACACTAATGTTAGAGACGGAATGTTCAGTAAGTTTAATTTTAATAACCATAGAATTGACTGGGAAAAAATAAACCAAGAGCTATCAGATATATACTGAGAATCAGACATGAGCGCACTAAATCCCCACCAGTGCCTAGGGAAGTTGAATACAGAAGCATACAAGGTATGTATGAAGCACGTACCATTGAGGAAACCCAGAAGAAGATCAGATATAGAGAGCGTAGGAGATGGTGCAGAAGAAGAAAATGGGTTATTGAATTGCTAAAAAAACACAAATATGTTGCAACAGAGGAAAGATAGGCTTAGCCGAGAGATCACGGAATTAGAGCAAAAACTTAGCATGTCATACGTAACAGAAGAAAT
>WNWK01058725.1:0-10373 GCA_009830355.1 Cherax destructor | reverse complement strand
CTTTTTAACATCACAATACACCCCTACAAACAAGCAAGGGAAACACTCATTTTGATACCCATCATTATAAGACAAATGCTGGATTTTTAGCCCAGTTGGTAGTTCCAGGGTGAGTAAATGCACTTGGCCAGGTTAGGGGAAGAAGCATGAAGTCACTTCCAGGCAGTGTTTTTTTTTGAACCAAAGCATCCCTTTTTTTTTCTTAGCCCTACCCAGTTACATTATGTATTGTCCCACTCGGGGTTCTGAAACTTTAATTAATAAGGATTGAAAAGGGGGAATTCAAAAAAGGGAGACAATTGACACATTGTTTTTTATAGCAAATCGAGACTGGAAAAAATTTGGTTTGTCACAAAACACTTATCTACCTTATTCAACAGTGTTTGTGATCTGTGATAAACTCATGCTCAGTGTTGTCACTTTGGAGTTTAACTCTAAGTTGTATTAATAAAATTTTTGGGAAAAAGGATTTCAGTGTTTATAGGTAGTATAGTAGTATTCTACAATCACTATAATCCTTAGCAGCATTATTATTATTATATTTATAGGGACATTCTAAACATGCGGGGGCATGCAGTGCCTAGGACAGGAAGAACCCTTCCCAAATCTGATTGCTCATATGGGGGGCAGTCAGTCTGCTCCTCTTATTACTATTAAACCCCTCCATCAAGCTGGCCATTTGTTTTCTACTAAATTATACTACAGAAATTGTTGTATATCCACTTTTGGGAGCAATATAGTACAAGTAACTGTAAATAGCTCAGGGATCATTGCCTGGTAACCCAGTCTCAGACCAAGTCACCTAAATGGGAAAAATAAATTTTATGGGGACCTTGGGGAACTTTTAGGATTTTTTATCATTAATAATTTAATGGTTTATTTAAATGATGCTTATTGTAACTTGGTGTGATAGTATTTATTTGTGTTGAGTGCTTATGTTCATTGCTTTTCTTAGTTGATTTTATGCTTTTTTTTTACAGTATTATCATGTATTTTTTTTTTATGCCTGTGAGCACAAATGACTCATCGTTAGTGTTCTGAAAATGTCACAATTCCCTCTATACTGCTGCTACCACTTAAATTATTTAAAAAATATCCAAACGGGGCAGAATCAGGAGGGAACCCAGGTGAACTGGATTCTAGTTTTTTTTTATCACCATTAAACGTCCTTAGTAAGAGAAGCAAGTTTTTTGGGCCCAGGTACACAAAATAGTTAAAAAATTATCATACATGTACTCACCTAGTTGTGGTTGCAGGGGTTGAGTCACAGCCCCCTTTGGGCCCCCCCCCTTCCCGGTCGCTACTAGGTCACACTTCCTGCTCCATGAGCTTTACCATACCTCTTCTTAATTAAAGCTATTCAATTTTTATTTCTTTTCAAAGTTTACAATTTTAATTACAATATTGATTTGAAAAGAAAGCATTTAGGCAGACTAAACCTAATGCTTTACAGACTACTTAATACTAGACATATACAAAATATATTAGTTGGGTTTAAATTGAACATTGATTTTTTTTTATATCAACAGAGGGAGTTACAGTATTTATTTTAGTACATTATACATAATGAGAAGAACAATTTTAGCTTTTAAATAAAAAATTTTTTGGGGCCCCAAATTTTTTGGGTTTTTTTAAAAGGTTGGTTTTTTTAAAAAAAAAAAGTTTTTTTTAAAAAAAGGGGGGTTTGGGGTGGGGGTTTTTTAGTTTTGGGAGGGGGTGGTGAATTATGAGTGCCTTGAATTGGGTGCAGGCAGAGGCCCTTTTTTTATTTTCAAGCAATGAATTCCAGATCTTCGGGCCCTTTATATGCATTGCATTTTTGATAGGGAGAGATGGACACGAGGGAATCAAAATGTTTTGTGTCTTGTATTATGCAAATGCTTTTGTTGTAGTTCTCAAGAAGGAGTTTGAGGAGACGGTTTATTTGGGGAATAATGTTAGTGTATGTAGTAGGCACAAATATAAGTGAATATTTTTTTATGTTAAGCAGGTTCAAGCTCTTAAATGCATGGGGTGTTGCCTGGCCCAGGAGTTTGTAATCATTCTCACAGCAGTTTTCTGTTGTATAATTAAGGGTTTAAGGTGATTTGCTGTGGTTGAACCCCATGCACAAATACCATAGGTGAGGTAAGGGTATTTGAGAGAGTGGAAAGAGCAAGAAGTACCAAACAGTTTTAGAGTAGGATTTTGTTGATATTGAGAGTAAGTTTGTTGACCGTCATCCAAGTGGGATATTTTAGCAGCTATCATGTTACAGTGTTTCTAAGTAGTTTGTTGGGTACAGAGAGAGATATAGGTAGAGCATCTGTAAAAAGAACAGGTTTAAGTAGTTTGGAGGCATTAGGGAGGTCACTGATGTAAATGAGAAATAGTGGTGGTCCAAAGACACTGCCCTGGGGACTCCAACTATAACAGGTTGTGTGGTGGAGGCAACACAATTTGTGTATACCACATACTGGTGTCTATTGCTAAGATATGATTTAAGGTAATCAAGTGAGTGTCCTCTGACCCATAATGTTCAAGTTTTAGGGCAAGAGATCATGGTCATCTGTATCAAATGCTTTCCGTAGGCCTATGAAGAGGCCCAGTGAAATTTCCTTTTTTTCCAGCGCCATATAGTAGCTCGAGCATATGTATAATTGCATCCTTTGTGCTTTTGCTTGGAATAAATCCAAACTAGCAGGGGTTAAGTATGTTGTGGGATACAAGATAGGAGTAAACGTGCTTGTGTATTATTTTTTGAAGATTTTATATAGAAGGGGTAGGTTTGATATAGTAGGTCTATAGTTATTTAAATCAGTAGGATCACCTCCTTTGTGGATTGGTGTAACCCTGTTGTCTTGAGTAGGGCTGGGAAGGTTGAAGATTCAATGGACTTGTTAAAAAGTGTTGCAATAATGGGTGACAACAAATGGGAAGTTTTTTATACATAATTCATGGTAAGCTATTTAGGTCCCCTGCCTTGTTCTTTAGTTTTTTGATGATGAGTGAGATTTCAGTAGGGTTTTTTGGGGGGTTGGGAAAAAAAAAGTATTTGGGTAGTTGCCAGTGAGGTATTTTTGGTTGTGTGTTTGAGTTTGGGATTTTTTGCTAGTGTTTCCTACAGTGGAAAAAGCTTTTGTTTGTTGGCAGTATCCTCCCGGATGAGAGGTTCATTGGGTTTTGGGTTAGGTTAATTGCATTTTTCGAGGTAGTTTCCTAGATCCTAGAATTTCAGGGGGGGTTTCCACGTTTTTTTCATACCCCTTTATGTCATAAAATCTGTTTTAAAAAGTTTTTGGCCTTTCATATTAGACTAAGCTGACAGTATCTTTTCATCTTTTCCCTTTCAATTTTGACCCAGTCGAACTTTTTTTCATAAAACATGTTTTTGTCAATGGAAGTGAGGATGCTGGTAAGCCAGGGCTTTTTATCTTTTGGCTGTGATTTGTTTTGTTTTTGTCGGACAATGTCTGTTATAGAATTTTTGGTTTTTTTTGAAAAAATCTTTTAAACATTCATCAATATAAAGGCTAGGGCAGCATTTCCAGTTGTTACTTAATGCCAAAATAAAATTATTTACAGATGTTTCATCATGTAGTCGGAAAGAGACTTACTTGTGTCCTGGGTAGTTTTCATAAGTTTGTTATGAGAAAGGTGGGATAGTGGTCTGTGGAGTTAGGATAATGCCTGCCTTTGTGGGGGTACAGGTTTGTCCCGATATGGTTGAGTAGTGAGGATTGTCTCTGTGATTCTTGTTGGTTTGGTTTTAGAAGAAGTAGGAGTTTTCATAGTGTTAGTGAATTTAGTTACATGTTCAGAAAGGATCCTGCCACCACATCACTTCCCAGGTTTTCCCCTTCCTGACAACTCTACTGAAGAAATACTTACTAACATCCCTGTGATTCATCCGAGTCTTCAACTTCCCAAATTTTGTCCCCCTTTTTGATGTTCCCCCCTTTTTGAAACATCCCTTGTCCACCTTTTCGATTCCTCTCAGTATTTTATATGTCATTATCATATCCTCCCCATCTCGTCCTCCGGTCGTCAGGTCAATTTCCTTTAAACCCCTCCTCGTAGGACATACCCTTTGCCCCGGGGCTAGTCTTGTTTCAAACCTTTTCACTTTCTCTAGTTTCCTTGCATGCTTGGCTAGGTGTGGGTTCCAAACTGGGCTCTACTCCCAAAATGGGCCTAATGACAAGTGTACAGGGGGCTGAACGATTCCTTATTAAGATGTTGGAATGCTGTTCTTAGGTTTGCTAGACACCCGATGCTGCAGCAGTTATTTGGTTGATGTGCATCAGGAGATGTGCCTATGTTATACTCACCCCAAGACCCTTTTTCCTTGAGTGAGGTTTGAGTCTGGGGCCCCCCTAGACTGTACTCCATCTGCGGTTTTCTTTCCCCTTTTTCGATCTTCATAACTTTGCCCTTTGGGGGGGTTGAACCCGGGAAGCTACTGGAAGGGCCTGACCTGTCCAGACCCTTTTGTGTTCTGCCACCCCTCCGATTGACTATGGTTAGTGTGTAAATTACTGGAAAACCCCGTCTTAAACTGCTGCAGAGAATCTGAATCTGGTATGCTTTGTAAACAGGCACATCATTGGGGACCAAATTATTTATGTAATTAGAAAAGTAATAAAAAACCATTACTCTTCACTACAGTGAAGAGCAAGGGTTATGTTATATAAAGTATATTTTTAACCTAATCTTGCTGTACACCCTTTCCCGATTTAACATTTAAAATTGATTATTTTTTTATTACTATCTGGTAACAAATTTATTATGGAGTAAACCCTAAAAGGGAAAGTCCCTTTGATGTTGCTAAAGGATTCTTGATCCAAAGAATATGACCTATCCACCTTGGCTCGCTTATTTTCCCATTCCCAGGTACTGCATGATCTGGTTTTGCTTGTTGAAAGTTGAAATGTTGTCTGAATCGAAACTGTCCTTTTCAATTAGGAGTAGAAAATTTGCCAATGGCATGGACCCTTATTTATCTGCAGATTTTTTGTTTTCTTGTGTCAGTATTTACCATCCTGATTTGATGAATAAAAAATGGGGACATATTTTGTGTGTGTGCAGTTTACTTTGAGTAATAATTAAGGGGGTTTTTAAACCCTATGCCTACATAAGGGTCATTGTGGTTAACAACCTATTCAGTGTGTGTTTACCCTTACCGGGGTAATTTTTATTATGGGAGAGCGCTAAACCCCTATGGGGAATGGGAACATTCAGATTCATCTGTGGCGGGGAAGGACAGGTCCATTTCCTTAGATCAAGAGCTCACCGGCATCAAGGAACTTTCCTTGAGGGGGGTACTTTGGGTTAATAAATTTTCCCAAAAAAAAAAAATACCTTGTTTGCTTTTTTCTTGTCGTTTTACATCGTTAAGAAAAAGACATGAAGTTTGCATCAGACTTGATTTCCTTCTCCTCTGCGTAGTTGGTGACTCTCTAAATCAGCCGCTCCCCCCGTCATGTTTGGCCACCTTCTTTTTTGCTCTTGGTTTTCCCCCCGTCTTCCATTTCGGGGTTTCCTCGTCACGAGACATGGCGGGGCAACAAACACGGGGTCACCCCCTGGCTGGTTTTTTACAATGGCTCAGCGGGCCCCAGGGGGGAGGAGCCACAGCTGACGCCCTCATGCTTCATCTTTTTTTTAAAATTTTTAAAAAAGTTACCTGATAAAAAGAAAATTATTTTATGATTTATTAACATAGGGTAACTACCCTTCTAAATTATACAGTGTTTGCATTAAGTATATGATTAATATGTGATTTCTCATGGGTGATGCATCTTAAGTAGCAAGGTTTTTCAGGTTAAACAAAATGGGATATAGATTGATATCTTTGTTTATAGAATATATTTTATTTAGCATACTGATTATCGAAGGCATATAATCAGTGTTTAAGCATATTTAAGGAAAAGCCCAAATATAGACTAATAACCGCACAGAGGAGAATGAAACTTTTGAATTTATTTTAAATAGTAGACGAATATTTATTTGCAGACAAATAGTGCATAGGGAAATTTTTATTTGCCTTTTCCCCCTTATATGGGCCTTTTGGCCCCTGATAAAAATTAACCCATTTTTTACCCCTCCCAAACCGTATTTAACATCTTTGATGCTACCCGGAGGCAATATATTTTTTCCCCGACTCCTGGGGAAACAAGAGTTCAAAAAGCCGTAAGCTTTGTGGCGCTTAACCCCAAAAACGCATATCTACAACTTTTTTCAAACTCAGTATTTCCTTATATCTTTCTAAATAAAAATTTGTCCAATTTGAATACATTAGATAAGATAAGAGATAAGATTTTCTTCGGGTTTTTTAACCCCGGGGGGTTGACCCCGGATAACCCAAGAAAGTCAGTGGGCATCGAGGACGTCTGTCTTATTTCCATTGGGGTCCTTAATCTTTTCCCCCGGGGTGCGACCCACACCAGTCCACTAACACCCAGGTACCTTTTTCTGCTAGGTGAACATGACAACAGGTGTAAGGAAACACGTCAAAAGTTTCCACCCCGGGGAAACGAACCTGGGCCCCCCGGGGGTGAAGCGAGAACTCAGCACGCTATTTATATACCTTTTATTTGTTTTCCATTTGTACACTTCAGTTTTGTTCCCAATTTTAATCAAAACAATTTAGAAATTTAGTTCCTTCAGGCTATCGTCGTAGGAAAGGTTTCTGATACAGGGGATTAATAAGGAAGTTTATTCAGGTATACACAGATACAGTTACATAGATTATCATACATGCAGCATTGTAAAAAACCTAGAAAACCCCAAAAAAGTCAGACAGAGTGACTTATTTCCATTGGGGTCCATTAATACCTTAATATTAGGCACTAGTAGATACTAGTTATTATACTAAAATTAAAAGGAATAAGGAAAAAAAGAGTTATTTACATGTATTTTATGTTATCTAAAAAAAAAAAAAAATCATTCTCCCCCCTTTTCTGTCGCTATATTCATTAGGTACCTTTTGGCTCTCTTTTTGAACTGGCTGATGCTATGACTGGTTTGACATGTGCAGGCAGTTGTTCCATTCCTTTATTGGCAAAAAAAAGGTTTTTGAAGCCTGGCCACTGACTGTGGGTACTACAAAGTTGTACACTCTCCCCCCCTAGTACTATGACTGCTTTGGTTCCCAGCCTTGACAAAATTCAGCAAGATTTTTGGGACACTGTTTGTGAGCAATTTTATAAACTTGATTCAACTTAAGTTGTTTTATTGTCTTTCAATATTCAGCATTCTAATTTTGTAATTCATCCTGGTCATATTCCTTGGACCCAGGTCCAGGTGAATCTTATCATTTTGTTCTGTGTGATTTGGTTTATCTTTCAGTTTTTTGGTCAAGGCAGAGTACCATGAAAGCAAGTGTAGTCAATATGACATTGTAAAAGGGCAAGACATAGGTCCGCGAGCCTCAGTACGAGACACTGCGCTTGTCTGTAGAGGCCCAGTCTGGCCCTTTTTTTACTCCCTGTTACCTATAAACTCCTAACATTCATGGGTGAAAGGGGATTCCCAGATATTTTACTGAGGAAACTGAGGTGATGGATTCCCCATTACAGGGGACTGGTTAACGATAACTTGTTGTCTACTAACCATTTTGCGGACTCTATTTCCCAGTGTTAAATGAGCTTTTCTTGTGGGTCTTTATCTGATACTAAAGAGCACTGTCATCCGAAACAGTAGGAGTTTGCACTTGACACTGATGGACATGTCATTTACATAACACAGGAATAATAAGGGACCCAGAATACTGGGGGGAATCCACATGCTATCGGCAGTGGTTCTGATTCTGTTTTGTTGATTTTGAAATTTTTTTTTTTGCTAAAAGATGGGATTAAACCAGTCTGTGGAACCTATGCCGATAGCAAATTTTTACATAATACATTGTGGTTGACAGTATCAAGGCCTTTTTCAAGTCTAAAGTTACCATTCCATGAGGTTCCCTATCGACATTTCAGTTCTCATGTAATCCATCAGATTAATTAGGGGGGTGTCGGTTGAGTAAGACTTTCCAAAGCCTGATTGGTAACTATGAAGAATGTAGTTGTCATTAAGATACTTCACTACTTGACAGTACACCGCCCTCTCTAGAATTTTGGGTATTACACTGAGTATACTAACAGACCTATAGTTGCTGACATCGGACCATATTTTCTTGAAGATAGGAGTAACTCTGGCCTCCTTGAACCCCTCTGGTACTGTATTAGTGGTGATGGACAGATTTATTATGTGGCAAAGGGAATTGCCAGTTCAGAGGAACCATCTTAGGAACTTAGACGGGATGTTATCAGGTCCCTGCTCTTAGTTGGGGTTTTAAACCCGCTTAGTTCTTTTGCACGAAGTCATGAGATGCACTTACTAGTTGACAATTGTTTTGAGTTACCCCTTTATTGATATAGTATTTTTAAAAATTATCAGAGTCTGTGTTAAAGGTATTTGATGCAGCTGGTACACTTACTAGTGTTGAGGCGACAGTTGTGTAGTATGAATTAAAACAATTTGCCACTTTAGTTGTTTCTGGCATACCTGTTATCAACATTTAGTACTATGTTAGATCATCTACTGTTTATGGTATACCCCAACAGTTTTAGTTGTTGCCAGAGCTTTTAGGTTATTCTATACTCTTCGATTTTTTAGCAATAGTGCCAGCCTTGCGCCTTTTTTGCCTCCCCACTCTGTTCCTACCTCTGCACTCTGTTCCTCTTAAATTTATTTAGGTACAGGTACCCAAAAACAGTTACACAAATTATCATCATATAATATGTGTGTAAATTACCTAGGATAACGTTAAATAAAAAGGACACAAATCAACAAATGTGACTTTATTGTGGCAACGTTTGGGCCTCCATGAGTTTTTCAAGCCAGGGAATTCTACCAACGTTAAATACATACTACGTAGGATAACCCTAAAAAGTCAGACACGATGAACCTCATCATTCTTCTTTTTTTATTTTCCAGCACATTAATGTCCATTCTGTCATATGGAGACCAGAACTGACAACATAATCTAAATGAGACCTCCAAAATACAGTGGTACCTCGATTACGATGGCCCCCAAAATCGTCCTTTTAAGTTTTTTTTTTAAATCTTTTGTAAGTATATTTTGGGGGTGTAAAAGGACTAGTCTTTTTTACATTATTCCTTATGGGGAAAAATTGTTTTAATGGCATTTGAACAGCATTCCAACAAAAAATATTAACTCGAGGTACCACTGATATGTTGAACTTTTTTTTAAATAATTTTATAATAATTAACACTTACCATTTTTTTCCCTCGGGAAGCCCTTTGGATGGATCCCCCCAAAACACCTGCCTTACTATATAGAACCTATACTGGCTAGTTAGTTCTACAAAAAAAAGACGGTTTTTTTATCTGTGAGTTGTGATGATGCATTCCTTTTTTTCCTCCATTCAAAAATTTTTCTTGATGTCCTGCCAATTTATTGCCCCCATTTCTTCAGCATCTTTGTCCTTTTAAAAGGTCTGCCCTTTGGGGGTTTGCTTAATAATTATTTAAAAAAAGACTTCAGTGTACTGAATCGGGCAGCTAGACTGGTATTTTTGCTGAAAACGGGGGTTTCCACCACCCCTATTTATACAAACAACATTGGCCCCCTATCAAGGGCAAGGAACATATCGGCATTTTCCGATTATAATTTTGAGGCCTGTAATTAACCCTCGGAAAACACTGAATTTCTTGAAAATTACGGGCCCCCCACTCATTGAACAAGGGGGGGCCCCTTTTCCCTCTGCCCGGGCCACCCCCCAACACACCTTTCTTCACACAAAATTTCTCGGGGTCAAATCAGAATCATTTTAATAAAAATTATTATATTTACAAATTTAAAATGCTGACTTCAGGAAAATAAAAAATATTCTATGAAAATATAAAATAGAAATATAACCTTAGGCCTTTATTATGGCAAAAAGGGTTTAATAATCTAGGACGGATGGTAACCTCTTTGAGTACATGTGCCCAAATTGGCGATAATTTAATGAAAATTTTGCATGTGGCAGTTCATGCTGTGTCTCAACAATTTTTTTTTTGCTTGCCATTTTGGGCATTGTGCCATAGAATGCTACCCCCCGAATTCTAGGAGCTACTTCAGAAAAAACTTTCTGAATGATCCCCCAAAATCTTTATTTTTAAGAAACATAGTTCATATTGGGTTAAAGGGTTTGGTACAATTATGACAAAAATTATTTGAAGCAATTGTATGCTTAAAAGAAAACCACTTAATATGCAAAGCATTTTGGGCATACTAATCATAAAACATATATTAAACTATTTAATCCTAGTCCTAGTGTATTATTCAGGATTTTGTGAGACATGAATAATTCATTCCATTAATAAGGTGATTGAGATTAAAAATG
>WNWK01058724.1:0-10374 GCA_009830355.1 Cherax destructor | reverse complement strand
ATTGGTGGGTGTGTTCCTGTCTCATGTCTGTCTTCGTTACTATTGCTAACAATGGAGCCTTCAACTGTTTCCGGTAATTTATCTTCATTATTTCCTAGGCATCCCCTTGTTTACTATCTACCGTGGTATTGCTAGTTTGTACCACTGTTTTGTGTGTGTCCTATCAACACTTTTCCCATCATTTATTTCACTAGAGCTACTGTCCCTCTTCAGGTCACCATCATTTTCCCCATTCTTAAATATATTGGGTATCATTTCAACATCTGTACCGGGCGGTAGCATCATCTGACCTTGATTTTTACTGACCCAACTGTTATAGAAGCTGTCATGTTGTTTATGAAGTCCGATTTGGTGTTGTCATGTAATAATGAAAACACTGACTTCGAAAAGGCAATAAATGACATGCCCATGCACTCCGCTCAGGCCCAGACTCATGGAACTCCGTGTTCATCAAGAACTGCAAGCCCCTATCACATGCTTTTAACATACTATGGAGAGGGAGCATGGACACTAGGATCGTCCAGCAGCTACTAAAAACAACAGACATAGCCCCGCTCCACACAAAGGAGGCAGTAAAGCAATAGCAAAGAACTACAGACCAATTGCGCTAACGTCCCATATCATAAAAATCTTTGAAAGGGTTCTAAGAAGCAAGATCGCCACCCATCTTGATACCCATCAATTGCACAACCCAGGACAGCATAGGTTTAGAGCAGGCCGCTCCTGTCTGTCCCAACTACTGGACCACTACGACAGGGTCCTGGATGCTCTAGAAGATAAACAGAATGCAGATGTTATATACACAGATTTTGCAAAAGCCTTTGACAAGTGTGACCATGGTGTAATAGCACACAAATGCGTGATAAAGGAATAACAGGAAAAGTTGGTAGATGGATCTATAATTTCCTAACACGTAGAACACAAAGAGTAGTAGTCAACAGAGTAAAGTCTGAGGCAGCTACTGTAAAAAGCTCTGTTCCACAAGGCACAGTACTTGCTCCCATCCTATTCCTCATCCTCATATCAGACATTGACAGGGATATAAGCCACAGTGCTGTGTCTTCCTTTGCAGATGACACCCGAATCTGTATGACAGTGTCCACCATTGAAGACACTGCAAGACTCCAAGCAGACATAAACCAAATCTTTAAATGGGCTGCAGAAAACAATATGAAGTTCAATGATGAGAAATTTCAATTACTCAGATACGGAAAACGTGAAGAAATTAAATCTCATCGGAGTACAAAACTAATTCCAACCACACAATAGAGCGAAAAACTAATGTCAAAGACCTGGGAGTGATCATGTCAGAGGATCTCACCTTCAAGGACCATAACAATGTAGCAATTGCATCTGCTCGAAAAATGACAGGATGGATAATGAGAACCTTCAAAACCAGGGATGCCAAGCCCATGTTGACACTTTACAGATCGCTTGTTCTATCTAGGCTGGAATATTGCTGCACATTAACTGCACCTTTCAAGGCAGGTGAAATTGCTGACCTTGAAAATGTGCAGAGAACCTTCACCGCACGCATAAGTGCGATAAACCACCTCAACTACTGGGAGCGCTTGAAGTTCCTAAACCTGTACTCTCTAGAACGCAGGCTGGAGAATACATTATTATATACACATGGAAAATTCTCGAGGGCTTAGTACCAAACTTGCACTAAAAATCACTCCCTACGAAAGCAAAAAGACTCGGCAGGCGATGTAACATCCCCCAATGAAGAGCAGGGTGCCACTAGCACGTTGAGGGACAACACAATAAGTGTCAGGGGCCCAAGATTGTTCAACTGCCTCCCAGCATACATCAGGGGGATTACCAACAAGCCCCTGGCTGTCTTCAAGCAGGCACTGGACAGGCACCTCAAATCGGTACCTGATCAGCCTGGCTGTGGTTCGTACGTTGGACTGCGTGCGGCCAGCAGTAACAGCCTGGTTGATCAGGCTCTGGTCCAACAGGAGGCCTGGTCACGGACCGGGCCACGGGGGCGTTGACCCCTGGAATTCTCTCCAGGTAGACTCCAGGTAGACATGTGAGCTGGCCTGCTACTGGTGGCTAGATAAGGTAAGATAAGTTTATCCTGGGTTAGTCACCCAGGATAACCCAATGCACAGCATATTAGGGGCTTTTGGCATGTACACTTCATTAATAACTAAGTAATAACTATGTATACCTAGGTCTACCATATATAATTGTACAATGTCTCAATAAAGTATTTTATTTCATTTTTATTTTATTTTTATTTATAAAGTCAGTGCGTCATCGATTGTGGTCCTCAATCTTGTCCCCCAGGATGCGACCCATACCAGTCAACTACCACCCAGGTACCTATTTGCTGCTAGGTGAACATGACAATAGGTGTAATGAAAAATTTCGAAATGTTTCCACCCCGCCGGGGGTCGACACCATGCCCAGCCCTTCTAGGGCAGGGTAGGTGCCAAGGCTGGAGCTTGCTACCATCTGCGGCTCGCAAGCCTGCCCTTCCTATCAGCCTCCTTGGGGCGGGAATGTTGGCAGACCAGAGAGGCCTAGCATCTATCTACCACCTGCCTCGTGTTGGTGGGGAATGTGGCTAGGCCTGGGACCAGTTGGTCCTGCCGCTGAGGGGTCTCCCCTCCCATGGGAGACATAGGTCTCTGCTACTCCCACGCCAGGGAGCCGGAGCCGGGTCGCCATCTGGTAAAGACCCAGGCCGGGAGATTTCCCAGTGAGTCAACACCTCCTCCTCCACCGGGAATCGAACCAGGGCCCTCCGTGTGTGAAGCAAGAGCTTTAGCTACCAGGCAACCGGTCTGCGTGTGGCTAACAGTAACAGGCTGGTTGATCAGGCCCTGATCCATCATGAGGCCTGGTCACAGACCGGGCTGAGGGGGCGTTGACCCCGTAACTCTCTCCAGGTAATTCCTTGTAGGAACATTACCTGGAGTTTACCTGGAGAGAATTCCAGGGGTCAACGCCCCTGCGGCCCGGTCTGTGACCAGACCTCATGTTGGACCAGAGCCTGATCAACCAGGCTGTTACTGCTGGCCGCACGCAGTCCAACGTACTAACCACAGCCTGGCTGGTAAGGTACAGACTTTAGGTGCTTGTACAACAATGATTCTTATTCCAGAGTGTTGTCGAAGTGTTAACTACTTGTGTATATGATTAACTCAATTTTCGTATTTTTCAGATTTTTTTAATCGCACGCCTCGTGTAGCCCCCTTAGTCAAATGATGACCTGAAACTGGAACTTTTTGTCGTCTAACAAAGTCTTCAGCTACATAGTATAATAATAATTGTGGATTTATTTTTTATAATTTTAATGTAATTTGCGTGTAATAATTGACGGTGATAATAATGCTTATACAATATCGTGTTGGTGTATATCTTTAATGTGTCTTTTAAAAGTTGTTGTCACATGAGAACCAATATTTTCTATAACTTCCTTACAGTGACCCTTGACCTGGTGGCAAAAGGTCTCGCTTTACACGGTGAGGGACCGGGTTCGATTCCAGGCGAAGGTAGAAACATTGAGCGTGTTTCCTTACAGTAATAATGGGAACCTGGGTGTTAGTGGACTGGTGTGGGTCGCATCCTGGGACAAAACTGACCTAATTTACGGGAAATGCTCAGCATAACAAGGGACTTTCTATATAGTAGTATGTCATTGATGTCAACTATGGTCTGTACACCTTGTACATGTACTGGTAGTAAATAAAGATATTATATCATAATTATTATTATTACATACTCTAAGGAGTTCATTAATTAATTAATTTTTTTATAATGTTGCAAGAAATTAATATTTCCGTAATGAAAATGTATTATACACCTGGCAGGGCAGTGTATTACACACCTGGAAATGTTATTGAATTAATTGAGATGTATTGGTACACCAGTACGTTTAGTGGGGGGGGGGGGAGATGGTATAATGTTGTGTTAATGATTGATGTTAATTAGTCGTGGGTCATCAAGTCTGATAAAAATATTATGATTAAAAATGTACCATGAGAAGAAGAACTAATGTGTAGTGTATCTCACAAGGTCCAAATTAATGTTGATAATAAAAGAACGTGAGACGCAGTGTTAATGTAGAACGTGAGACGCAGTGTTAATGAAGAACGTGAGACGCAGTGTTAATGAAGAACTTGAGACGCAGTGTTAATGAAGAACGTGAGACGCAGTGTTAATGTAGAACGTGAGACGCAGTGTTAATGAAGAACGTGAGATGCAGTGTTAATGTAGAACGTGAGATGCAGTGTTAATGTAGAACGTGAGACGCAGTGTTAATGAAGAACGTGAGACGCAGTGTTAATGAAGAACGTGAGACGCAGTGTTAATGAAGAACGTGAGACGCAGTGTTAATGTAGAACGTGAGACGCAGTGTTAATGAAGAACGTGAGATGCAGTGTTAATGTAGAACGTGAGACGCAGTGTTAATGAAGAACGTGAGACGCAGTGTTAATGAAGAACGTGAGACGCAGTGTTAATGAAGAACGTGAGACGCAGTGTTAATGTAGAACGTGAGACGCAGTGTTAATGAAGAACGTGAGACGCAGTGTTAATGAAGAACGTGAGACCCAGTGTTAATGTAGAACGTGAGACGCAGTGTTAATGAAGAACGTGAGATGCAGTGTTAATGAAGAACTTGAGACGCAGTGTTAATGAAGAACGTGAGATGCAGTGTTAATGTAGAACGTGAGACGCAGTGTTAATGAAGAACGTGAGACGCAGTGTTAATGAAGAACGTGAGACGCAGTGTTAATGAAGAACGTGAGACGCAGTGTTAATGTAGAACGTGAGACGCAGTGTTAATGAAGAACGTGAGACGCAGTGTTAATGAAGAACGTGAGACGCAGTGTTAATGAAGAACGTGAGACGCAGTGTTAATGTAGAACGTGAGACGCAGTGTTAATGAAGAACTTGAGACGCAGTGTTAATGAAGAACGTGAGACGCAGTGTTAATGTAGAACGTGAGACGCAGTGTTAATGAAGAACGTGAGACGCAGTGTTAATGAAGAACGTGAGATGCAGTGTTAATGAAGAACGTGAGATGCAGTGTTAATGAAGAACGTGAGACGCAGTGTTAATGAAGAACGTGAGACGCAGTGTTAATGAAGAACGTGAGACGCAGTGTTAATGTAGAACGTGAGACGCAGTGTTAATGAAGAACGTGAGATGCAGTGTTAATGTAGAACGTGAGATGCAGTGTTAATGTAGAACGTGAGACGCAGTGTTAATGAAGAACGTGAGACGCAGTGTTAATGTAGAACGTGAGACGCAGTGTTAATGAAGAACGTGAGATGCAGTGTTAATGTAGAACGTGAGACGCAGTGTTAATGAAGAACGTGAGACGCAGTGTTAATGAAGAACGTGAGACGCAGTGTTAATGAAGAACGTGAGACGCAGTGTTAATGTAGAACGTGAGACGCAGTGTTAATGAAGAACGTGAGACGCAGTGTTAATGAAGAACGTGAGACCCAGTGTTAATGTAGAACGTGAGACGCAGTGTTAATGAAGAACGTGAGATGCAGTGTTAATGAAGAACTTGAGACGCAGTGTTAATGAAGAACGTGAGATGCAGTGTTAATGTAGAACGTGAGACGCAGTGTTAATGAAGAACGTGAGACGCAGTGTTAATGAAGAACGTGAGACGCAGTGTTAATGAAGAACGTGAGACGCAGTGTTAATGTAGAACGTGAGACGCAGTGTTAATGAAGAACGTGAGACGCAGTGTTAATGAAGAACGTGAGACGCAGTGTTAATGAAGAACGTGAGACGCAGTGTTAATGTAGAACGTGAGACGCAGTGTTAATGAAGAACTTGAGACGCAGTGTTAATGAAGAACGTGAGACGCAGTGTTAATGTAGAACGTGAGACGCAGTGTTAATGAAGAACGTGAGACGCAGTGTTAATGAAGAACGTGAGATGCAGTGTTAATGAAGAACGTGAGATGCAGTGTTAATGAAGAACGTGAGACGCAGTGTTAATGAAGAACGTGAGACGCAGTGTTAATGAAGAACGTGAGATGCAGTGTTAATGAAGAACGTGAGACGCAGTGTTAATGAAGAACGTGAGACGCAGTGTTAATAAAGAACTGACCACCAGCTGGATTATATCTCTGTGTAAGTTTCTTCTCATATACACAAATATAGCTACATAGATTATCATACATAGCAATATATGTGTAGAGAACCTGGGATAATACAAAAAAGTCAGTCTGACTTAGTATTTACATTAGGGTTCTTGTTCGCCTCCAAGTATATTTTAATTTTCACACACACAGCCCCCGGTGGCCTAGTGGGTAAAGCTCTTGCTTCACGCACGGAGGGGCCGGGTTCAATTCCCGGTGGGGCAGAAACATTTCGAAGTGTTTCCTTACATACACATACACACACACATATATACAACAGGCCTAGTGTCTAATTGACATGTGCCTAGGACAAAATGGTAACTAACACAACAGGTAAGGTAACTAGTTATTAACCAATGTTAAGGTATCTGCCTATAGGGAGGCATTAAGGAGGAGGAGGAGGTGTTGATTCGCCGGGAATTCTCCCTGCCCTGGTCTATTCCAGATGGCGACCCGGCTCCATCTCCCTGTCGTGGGAGTATCAGAGACCTAAGTCTCCCATGGGAGGAGGTACAATTACCCCCTCATCGTTGGGACCAACTGTCCCCAGGCCTAGCCACATTCCCCACCAGCACGAGGCAGGTAGGTAGATAGATGCTAGGCCTCTCTGGTCTGCCACCTTCCCCGCCTAAAGGAGGCTGATGGGAAGGGCAGGCTTGCGAGCCGCAGATGGTAGCAAGCTCCAGCCTTGGCACCTACCCTGCCCTAGAAGGGCTGGGCATGGTGATCGACACTCCCTGCCCTAAAAGGGCTGGGCACGGTGTCGATCCATTGCTTCGCATTAACTGCACCTTTCAAGGCAGGTGAAATTGCTGACCTAAAAAATGTGCAGAGAACCTTCACCGCACGCATAAGTGCGATAAACCACCTCAACTACTAGGAACGCTTGAAGTTCCTAAACCTGTACTCTCTAGAACGCAGGCGGGAGAGATACATTATTATATACACTTGGAAAATTCTCGAGGGATTAGTACCAAACTTACACACAAAAATCACTCCCTACGAAAGCAAAAGACTCGGCAGGCGATGTAACATCCCCCCAATGAAGAGCAGAGGTGCCACTAGCACGTTGAGGACAACACAATAAGTGTGAGGGGCCCAAGATTGTTCAACTGCCTCCCAGCATACATCAGGGGGATTACCAACAAACCCCTGGCTGTCTTCAAGCAGGCACTGGACAGGCACCTAAAGTCAGTACCTGACCAGCCGGGCTGTGGTTCGTACGTTGGACTGCGTGCGGCCAGCAGTAACAGCCTGGTTGATCAGGCTCTGGTCTAACAGGAGGCCTGGTCACGGACCGGGCCGCGGGGGCGTTGACCCCTGGAATTCTCTCCAGGTAGCACAGATAACTGCGATAAACCACCTCAATTACTGGGAACCTTTAAAGTTCCTCAAACTGTACTCCCTAGAACGCAGGCGGGAGAAATACATGATTATATACATTTTTAAAATCCTAGAGGGATTAGTTCCAAATTTGTACATGAATATCACTCCCTATGAAAGCAAGACTCGGCAGACGATGCAACATCATCCCCAATGAAATGCAGTGGTGCCACTAGCCCGATAACAGACAACACAATAAGTGTCAGGGGCTCAAGACTTTTCAACTGTCTCCCAGAATACATAAGGGGAATTGCCAATAGACCCCTGGCTGTCTTCAAGCAGGCACTGGACAAGCACCTACAATCAGTTCGTGATTAGCGGGGCTGTGGTTCGTATGTCACTTTGCGTGCGGCCAGCAGTAACAGACTGGTTGATCAGGCCCAGATCCACCATGAGGCCTGCTCACAGACCGGGCAGCGGGGAAGGTTGACCCCTGAAACCCTCTCAGGTATACGCACTTGTTATATTACTTTTAGTCTACCTTTGAAACTGACATAAAATTTAGCAAAATGTAAGATAATTATTAAATATAAATTATCTGCTCTTCGTAATAATCATAATTTTTTTATTTTAAGAAAAAATAATGTGGTATTAATATAAGTCAATTCAATCAATTATTTTATAAAATGTTTAACGGTTTTTATTAATTTATATGAAGAATTTCCAACTCTTATAATTATCGTTAAAAAATGAATCACTTATACATACACCAAGAATTTTTCAACCCTGTCGCACAAAATATCTGTCATTTTTGAAGGGAATATTAAATCCCATAAACTATTATACAACCAATCTTATAACTTATTTTCGATACACACGATACCCCCGGCTAGTCTTCAACAACAAAACACGACACATTGATACACAGACACACTCATTCTCCCTACCATCAACATTGTGGAGGTGAACCTTCACCTTCATCTTCATCCTTGGATCAAGATGAATTCTCCAGAGTCAAGATCAAACTCTACAGTGAATGAGTCTACGAAGCACTTGCCACTGTCGTTGGTAATGACCTTCATTACAACCTCAGGTTCTCAAGGCCTGTTATCTGCAGTGTAAAAGGCAGCAAAGAAACACTGTAGAAAATCTTTGAATTGTATTTCCTTCTTCAAGTAATTATGTATATATATCTGAATTGTATTTTCTCACTTCCACTTGATGACCGAAGCATCGGTGAGATGGGGAAGGAAGAAGGAAGGGGAAGGATGGAAATACTGGAAAAGGATGTGATGGTGGAGGAGAGGAGGGTAGGAAAGATCAGTGGCCCAACCACTGTGGAGCAGGTGGTACTGACGTACTGCAGGCGGTGATGGAGAGGTGTGGTGGACGGTGGTACATGGCTCCCAGGAGTGATAGAGGGCGGCCCAGCAGGCAGGAAAGGTCGAGATGGCAGCCATACTGCACATTGGTATGTTTAGCGCTGAAGCCACATTCCGTTATCAAATGAGTTGAACTGCTGTCTTGTAATGTGATGCACTCTAATAGGACATGTTTGCATGGTAGCAAGAGCAAGGTCACGATAGATTCTGTCGATGGTGCAAGTTGAGGTAGTAAATTTGTATTCACATTCCTTCCTTTGAGTTGTTGGGTGAGTTCAGCGGCAGACATTGTGGTGTTAAACTGTGGAGTGGCGTAAAACCAGATACAACGTATACGCTCTTCGGGAGAGGCATGGTTGAGTGGTGATTTGTTTGTAGTAGAGGTGGAGGAAGGCAAGGTCGGTGATTGGTGCGTAGCAGTACGGGTTGGATGCTTCTCATTGGTGACAAGTGGCTGTATCTCGAAGGCCACGGAGGCAACTGATTGGTTCTTGGTAGTGGGTGGTGTGAGGTGGGTGGACCTCATTGGTGGAGACTGTAGTAGAGAAGTGTCGCCTTCACCACCAATTCTTGCAAGTCATCTGGTGCAGCGAAGCTGGCGACTTTTACCTGGTCTGATCTTTATGGCCGAAGAATCGACGAGATGGGGAAGGAAGAAGGAAGGGAAAGGATGGAAATTCTAGAAAAGGATGGGATGGTGGAGGTGAGGAGGGAATGAAAGATCAGTGGCCCAACCACTGTGGAGCAGGTGGTACTGACGTACTGCAAGCAATGACTCGGCAGAGTGGTGGACGGTAGTGCTGGCTCATGGGAGCGAAGCGAGTGGCAGGGCGGCAGGGCGGCATAGCAGGCAGGAAAGGTCGAGAAGGCAGTCACACTGCACAGTGATGTGTTGATTACTGGGGCGAAGGAAAGAATGGTGCTTGAGCAACAGGACAGCCATTCACCATAGACTTGAATGTTTGTTTAGTGACGAAGTCAAGGTCACAAGGAAAGCCTGTTTCGTTTTGGAGAAATTCTAGTATGTCTGAGCTTGTGTAGGTGCAGCCAGGGTTATGGGAATACTTGACAGTTCCCGACCGAAGACACTTGATAAGATCTTTGCAAGGTATTATGTTGTTGCAATGTTGACTGGTGACAAAGTTAACACCAGGGAGGAATCGCACCTCCACATCGGTTGAAGGAGGTGTAGTAGGAGCAGCAGTAGATGGGTTGTCTCTTTGGGTCGAGGTAGAACGAGTAACAGGTCTTAGTAATGTTGGAGTCTGGTGAATAGTAGAAGTGGTCGGTGATTGGTTCGTGGTAAGGAGTGGCTGTGTCTCGACTGGCAGGGAGGCAGCTGATTGGTTCATGGTAGGGGTGTGAGGTGGTGGTGAGCTCTCATTGGTTGCTGTGAGTGTGACGTCAGTAGTAGCTGGTGCGGGAGCAGCCTCGGAGTGACTTGCAGGTGGAGTGACTATGACAGGATGTTGGTTGTTGTTGAGTATCACAGAAGATGGTGGAGAATCTGGGAATTTGAACTCTGGCATATTGTTTAATTTGAAGAGT
>WNWK01058723.1:0-10374 GCA_009830355.1 Cherax destructor | reverse complement strand
GTGTAGTGTTGTGTGGGTGTGGTGGTGTGTGGGGTATAGTAGTATGAAGGTGTAGTGGTATCAACACATCTATTGTATGTATCACAACACCTACTGTATGTATCAACACATCTACTGTATGTATCAACACATCCACTGTATGTATCAACACAACCACTGTATGTATCAACACATCCACTGTATGTATCACCACACAATAGGAAACAAATTGTCAAAATCAACAAAACATAATCAGAACCACTGCCGATAGCATGTGGAGTTCCCCAAGGTAGTATTCTGGGTCCCTTATTATTCCTGTGTTATGTAAATGACATGTCAATCAGTGTCAAGTGCAAACTCCTACTATATGCGGATGACAGTGCTCTGTTAGTATCAGGTAAAGACCCACAAGATATAGCTAATGTATTAACACTTGAAATGGAGTCTTGTAGAAAAATATAAATTGAGCAGGGTAAATAATTTTGATGTCCGATGTAATGGGGAATCCATCACTTCAGTTTCCTCAGTAAAATATCTGGGAATCCCCTTTGACCCATGCATGTCAGGAGAATTGATAGGGAACAGTGTAGTAAAGAAAGCGAATGCCAGACTGAAGTTCCTCTACAGACAAGCACAGTGTCTACCTACTGAGGCTCGCAGGACCCTATGTCTAGCCCTTATACAATGTCATATTGATTACGCTTGCTCTTCATGGTACTCTGCCTTGACCAAAAACTGAAAGATAAGCTGCAAATCACCAAGAACAAAATGGTAAGATACATCATGGACCTGGGTCCAAGAGAGCATGTAGGCCAGGATGAATTACAACAATTGGATATGCTGAATATTGAAGACAGAGTAAAACAACTTAAATTGAATCAAGTTTATAAAATTGCTCACAAACAGTGTCCAGAATATCTTGTTGCCAATTTTGTCAAGGCTGGGAACCAAAGCAGTCATAGTACTAGGGGGAGAGAGCACAACTTTGTAGTACCCACAGTCAGTGGCCAGGCTTCAAACACCTTTTATTGTACAGCAATAAAGGAATGGAACAGACTGCCTGCACATGTCAAAGCCAGTCATAGCATGAGCCAGTTCAAGAAGAGAACCAAAAGGTACCTAATGAATGTAGCGACAGAAAGGTACCTAATGAATGTAGCGACAGAAAGGGAGGAGAATGATTTTTATTTTTTTAGCTAACATACATGTACATGTAAATAACTTTTTTTACCTTATTCCTTTTAATTATAGTATAATAACTAGTATCTACTACAGTGTATAATATTAAGGTATTAAATGGACCCCAATGGAAATAAGTCACGCTGTCTGACTTTTTTGGGTTATCCTAGGTTTTCTACACATATGCTGCTATGTATGATAATCTATGTACCTGTATTTGTGTATACCTGAATAAACTTACTTACTTACTTACACACCTACTGTATGTATCACGACACCTACTGTATGTATCAACACATCTACTGTATGTATCAACACATCCCCTGTATGTATCAACACAACCACTGTATGTATCAACACATCCCCTGTATGTATCAACACAACCACTGTATATATCAACACATCCACTGTATGTATCAACACATTCCCTGTATGTATCAACACATCCACTGTATGTATCAACACATCCACTGTATGTATCAACACATCCCCTGCATGTATCAACACATCCACTGTATGTATCAACACATTGTAGACAGCCTGGCTGTCTGCATAGACAGCCCATGCTGTCTGCCAGCTGAGTTCATATTTCGTGCCATGCTAGTTTCCATAGTATTCCGCCAGAGGGCAAGCCTGGTAGGCGTACCCACGTCTACCAGACCCGCCCTGGCCCACTCTCACTTGGCGCCCAAACTTCAGTCAGTCAACAGGCCTAACTCGTCTCCCCCTCGCAAGGCATGGCCCACCTGGGCCATGGCCACAGACACGCAGCCTGTACTCGCACCTTTATTACAAATAAAGTAAGAAGCCTCCGAAGTCTTATCATTTCAACCACGCCTCCAAAACTCCAAATAACACACATCGTTATAAATGGTGACAGCGGTGCCTCGCAGCTGATGTGTTTCCCCGCGAGGGAAGGAAGAGGAATGAAGTTATTTACCACTTCATCAGTCTCTACAAGAAGCATCCGTCTCTCAACGAGTTATCCTGATGTCGTGTCTGCAAATCTCTGCATCCAGACACAGGTACATGCAGGATTCAGGCCGAAATTTGTCTAATTCTCCGAGAAATGGCGTCACTGACTTCACGCCACAGCGTCCCATGCTGTTTCTCAGTCACGTGTTCAGCCTTGCCAGCATGTTCTGCTGATGTTGTTCAGCTCAGCACTATTATTTCAGCACTTCAGAGGTGAGTTTGTGGTGATTTCAGCGTCTAGTGTGGGTGTCTCCCTTGTGTATGGGTAGGGTGAGAGTATTAAGCGGCCGGGCTCCTTGCCTCTCACCCAGACACTCACGCTCGCCCTAGTGTACGCCGCCACACACCATACACCACTCACTGCCCACTCCCTCTATGCTGTTTTCTG
Organism: Cherax destructor; assembly: GCA_009830355.1. NCBI lineage: Eukaryota > Metazoa > Arthropoda > Malacostraca > Decapoda > Parastacidae > Cherax > Cherax destructor. The sequence continues at coordinate 7,853 of WNWK01058723.1, read as the reverse complement.
TGAATTTCCTTGTGAATTCTTGCCAGAACTGTGTATCAGAGTGTCGAGGCCACTCGAAGCCACGTGTGACCACGTGTGGGTCTGCGCCCACATCAACCCATGACGTCACCACCATGCTGCTGACGTCACGATGCTGCCGACTCCACGACGTCACTCCACTGATGTCACTTCGCGATGTCACCCCATGACATCCATCATGATGTCACTCCAGAACGTCACCTCGCAACGTCACCCACGATGTTGCCTGACGTTCCTCGCGACGCCTGCTGACATCACTCGCGATGTCACGCCTGATATCACCCATGTGATGTCCCGAGTGTTCTAGTTTCACAGTGAGCATTTTATTTTCATTATTGTCGAGAAGTTTGAGAGAAGATATAAGTCAAGTGTTCATTAATTATTTCTCTCAGTCAGTGTTCTCACATGTTCGAGTATTGCTTAGTGATTTTTTTACACAGAAAAGCGTCTGTAAGCTATGTTGTACCACATGTGTAGTATGTGTGCAGTTTTCTCGTGTGTCCTATGTAGCACCTGTGTGTTACTTTGTCACCCTGTGTGTGACCCGCGCCCCGCGCGCTTGACAGCTGACATTTGTCAGTCCAGGCGTCAGTTACGAGCGTTCGAGCGCCCTGTACAGAAAGCTCTTATTGTTCGCCGCTCGTAGATGCCTTTGCTGAATCGTACCCGCGACGATTCTCCCATCGAGACCGTTCCACTACACCTCCTAGACCGTCAGTCCAGTTATTGCAGATGACCAGTCTGGGGACGCTTACACTGCCCTCTGCTGTAACTTCTACTGTCGAGAGATGTCACTCGCCAAGCCGCAGTTAAGCCTGTTGGCAGGCGACTGTCAGCCTCGTGTCACAGCTTCAGTGAGCAGCCTGCACAAAGATGATGTCACTTTGACTGCTAGCCCACTCACTGCAGTATGGTGTATGCTGTTACGACCTCCAGATGTTTCGCCGAGTCGTCCCTGTCACGACTCACTCCACACTCGCCAGCAGCTCCAGCTCCAGCGACAGTACCAGTCGAGGAATGTCCTCCTGAGTCGCTTGCCAGTCCTGTCCTGTTGCGACTACTGACGACGCCTCACTCGAGGGCACCAGCAGTTGTGCCCCAGGTTGAGTGACCCCTGCAGCGACTACTACGATGTCTGCTTAACCTCCCAGAGGAGACCGTACCCTGTTACGTCACAGCTCATGTCTCCCGTGTTGCAGTATGTATCCAGACGCAGGAAGGCGTGCAGTGCTGCATCGACGCTCACTGCCTTAGACCACGAAGCACACCGTTTTTTTCTTCCTTCTCTGGAGGAAGTTTTTTTTTCTATGTCCATATGTTTATGTATATATGTATTTTTCTTTCGTGTTCTGTGACCTGTTCTTGCGAGAGAGAGACCAGAGTTTTTTTTAATGCCATTCATGGTCGGGTCGACCATGGGTAGCGTGACCGAGCGATGTAGACAGCCTGGCTGTCTGCATAGACAGCCCATGCTGTCTGCCAGCTGAGTTCATATTTCGTGCCATGCTAGTTTCCATAGTATTCCGCCAGAGGGCAAGCCTGGTAGGCGTACCCACGTCTACCAGACCCGCCCTGGCCCACTCTCACTTGGCGCCCAAACTTCAGTCAGTCAACAGGCCTAACTCGTCTCCCCCTCGCAAGGCATGGCCCACCTGGGCCATGGCCACAGACACGCAGCCTGTACTCGCACCTTTATTACAAATAAAGTAAGAAGCCTCCGAAGCCTTATCATTTACAACCACGCCTCCAAAACGCCAAATAACATATCGTTATAACATCCCCTGCATGTATCAACACATCCACTGTTTGTATCAACACATTCCCTGTATGTATCAACACATCCACTGTATGTATCAACATATCCACTGTATGTATCAACATATCCACTGTATGTATCAACACATCCACTGTATGTATCAACACATCCCCTGCATGTATCAACACATCCCCTGCATGTATCAACACATCCCCTGCATGTATCAACACATCCCCTGCATGTATCAACACATCCCCTGCATGTATCAACACATCCGGTGTAAATCTAGATACAGACTGTAGACTCGTATATGGGTTCTTATGTGGGTGTAAATAAATCAGGAAGCCTTGTGGCTGGTGTTCTCATGGTATATCTATGTGTGAGCGATTATCATTATGTTAGTTGAACAAATTTGCATAGTTACTTATTTTTTATATTAATTCCTTTAATTAATTAACGTAAGTGCCGAATAGGGAAAATTGTTTAGTTAGCAAGAACTCATTTAAAATTAAGTCCTTTCTAAAATTTTCTCTTATACGTTTAAAAATATGTATTTTCCCTTTATGTTAATGTAAAAATTAATAATTTTGTACCAAAAGAACCTTAGAAAACTTACCTAACCTTATTATAACAAGCGTAATTTAATTTAGCATAATTCAACTAAATATATTTTAGATAAGTTTACAATAATTTAATAATAAATAAACACAATGAAATATTTTTTTTTCGTTAGGTTCAGAAGGATGTTTGCGAAATTATTGCATACAAAATTGTCACTTGCCTTATTCGGCAAGAAGAGCGATGCTATTTAAGCCAAAATAGCAAGTTTTACCTATTCCGCACGACATATATGTATGTATGTATGTATGTATGTATGTATATATATATATATATATATATATATATATATATATATATATATATATATATATATATATATATATATATATATATATATATATATATATATATATATATATATATATATATATATATATATATATATATATATACTAACTTCCAGCCTACGCAGCGAGCTCAACATCTGGTACCTGGATGATTGCACTCTGGCGGGTACTGGGGAGTCTCTGTTAGAGGACCTACAACGGGTGAAGACACAGGGAGAAGCCTTAGGACTCATCCTCAATCCCTCAAAGTGTGAAATCATCACAACAAACCAGGAAATAATCAGTGCGGTGCGAACACTCCTCCCAGAAGTCACTACTACCACTCCATCCAACAGTACCCTCCTGGGAGCACCGCTGGGTCACCACGCCATCGACACGGTCCTCAAGGACAAAGTGAATGACTTGAAAAGAATGGAGGAGAGAATAAGTGATCTTGATGCCCATGATGCCCTGTATCTCCTCACAAGGTGTCTTACTATGAAAAGACTCACTTATTTCTTGAGGTGTGCACCCTCTTTTGACAACCCAACACTTGACGAGTATGACGCACACCTGATATCAACCTTTAAGAAGGCACTGAATTTGTCACTAGAGGCTCGGCAATGGGAGCAGGCAACCCTCCCAATGCGACTGGGAGGTATAGGGGTGCGGAAAGCAACGCAGGTAGCTTTACCTGCATTTCTGTCATCGTGTTTGGCCTCCTGTGGATTAGTCAAGAACGCGGTGGGACATCCTGGCAGACTTCTCCAGTAGACCAGCTCCTCCCAAAGAGCACAAACAGTCCCACTGGGACAAACCGATCATGGAAAAAATTGCCAACACAATGCTCACCAACGCTTCAGGAAAGGACAAAGCTCGTCTCCTAGCGGTGAAGGCACAACACTCAGGAGATTTCCTTCTAGCTGTTCCCAATTCCTCTCTGGGGACTCGACTCGACCCACAGGCCATTCGGATTGGTGTTGCGCTTCGCCTAGCCGCCCCCATACTCACCGAACATAGGTGTATTTGCGGCAGGGCGACGGCTGATCAATTCGGACTTCATGGTCTCATGTGTCACACATCAGAAGGGAAGTATGCTAGACATGAGGAGGTCAATGACATCATAAAGAGAAGCCTCGCCACAGCTCGTTGCCCAGCTCAACGGGAACCCCAAGTGCAGAGGTCTGATGGCAGTCAAAAGCGTCCTGATGGAGCCACTATGTTACCCTGGAAGGATGGTAAGCAGATTGCTTGGGACTACACCTGTGCTGCCACAATGGGGGACACCTACTTGCCATACTCCGTAGCCGAAGGGGGTGGAGCTGCCAGCCACAGGGAGACCCAGAAGACTCGTAAATATGAAGGCCTTCCCCCTTGCTATAACTTCATCCCAATAGGGTCGGAGACCCTTGGAGCATGGGGAAAGTGTGCTTTAAAGTTTCTCAAAGAGCTGGGTGAAAAACTCATCATAGAAACCAAGGACCACAGGGCGACCAGCTTCCTCTTTCAGAAACTCAGTGTTGCGATCCAGAGGGGAAATGCCTGCAGCATTCTGGGCACGCGGCCCACTGCCGGGGAGCTGGACGAAGTATTTGACATGTAGCTCTGAGTTGTTATCTATGTTGTTTTACTCCCTATTGTATTCTTGTCAATGTATTTTGTTAAGGTATTTTGTCAATGTATTTTGTCTTGAAATAAAGTTTATATATATGTATATATAGAATGAAAAGATGGGGTGGTACGGGAAGTGGAATATTCAAATGGCTTCAGGAAAAGAGGATAGGTGAGTACAAATAGAGAGCGTGTCTGTCTCGCGCCCAGCAGACGGAGGATCAAACCTCCACAAAGTATTGCGCTGAATAACCCAAATAGGTTTAGCGCTTAACATGAATTATATTATTATTATTATTCAGGAAGAAATCCAAATATTCTTCCTTGAAGCCTTTTTATCCACTTCTCCGAGGCTATGGGTCCCACAATTTGCACCAGAGGTGGACCCCATCCTATATATATATATATATATATATATATATATATATATATATATATATATATATATATATATATATGTATATATATATAAAGAAAACTTTCAGCATCATTCACTCCATCACTGTCTTGCCAGAGGCGTGCTTACATTACAGTTATAAAACTGCAACATTAACACCCCTCCTTCAGAGTGCCGGCACTGTACTTCCCATCTCCAGGACTCAAGTCCGGCCTGCCGGTTTCCCTGAATCCCTTCATAAATGTTACCTTGCTCACACTCCAACAGCACATAAAGTCCTAAAAACCATTCGTCTCCATTCACTCCTATCAAATACGCTCACACATGCTTGCTGGAAGTCCAAGCCCCTCCCACACAAAACCTCCTTTACCCCCTCCCTCCAACCTTTCCTAGGCCGACCCCTACCCCGCATTCCCTCCACTACAGATTTATACACTCTCGAAGTCACTCTATTTCGTTCCATCCTCAGCTCTCTGGATAATAGTTTTAGTAATCCCGCACCTCCTCCTAATTTCCAAACTACGTATTCTCTGCATTATATTCACATCACACATTGACCTCAGACATGACATCTCCACTGCCTCCAGCCTTCTCCTTGTTGCAATATTCACAACCCATGCCTCACACACATACAAGAGTGTTGGTTAAACTATACTCTCATACATTCCCCTCTTTACTTTCATGGATAAAGTCTTTGTCTCCACAAGCCCCTAAATGTACCACTCACCTTTTTCTTCTCATCACTTCTATGATTTACCTCATCTTTCATAGACCCATCCGCTGACACGTCCACTCCTAAATATCTGAATACATTCACCTCCTCCATACTCTCTCCCTCCAATCTGATATCCAATCTTTTGTCACCTAATCTTTTTGCTATCCTCATCACCTTACTCTTTCCTATATTCACTTTTAATTTTCTTCTTTTACACACCCTACCAAACTCATCCACCAACCTCTACAACTTCTCTTCAGAATCTCCCAAAAGCACAGTGTCATCTGCAAAGAGAAACTATGAGAACTCCCACTTTGTGTTAGATTCTTTATCTTTTAACCCCACACCTCTTGCCAACACCCGCGCATTCACTTCTCTTACAACCCCATCTATAAATATTTTGAACAACTATGGTGACATCACAGATCCTTGTCTAAGGCCTACTTTTACTGGGAAATAATCTCCCTTTCTCCTACATACTCTAACCTGAGCCTCACTATCTTCGTAAAAACTCTTCACCGCCTTCAGCAACCCACCTCCTATTCCATACACCTGCAACATCTGCCACATTGCCTCCCTATCCACCCTGTCATACGCCTTTTCCAAATCCATAAATGCCACAAAAACCTCTTTACCCTTATCTAAATACTGTTCCCCTATAATTTTTGCACTCTCTTTTGTCCCCTTTGCCTTTATACAAAGGAACTATGCACACTCTCTGCCAATCCTTAGGTACTTTACCCTCTTCCATACATTTATTAAATAATAACACCAACCGCTCCAAAACTATGTCCCCATCTGCTTTTAGCATTTCTATCTTTATCCCATCAATCCCAGCTGCCTTACCCCCTTTCATTCTACTCACTGTCTCACGAACTTCCCCCACACTCACAACTGGCTCTTCCTCACTCCAACAAGATGTTATTCCTCCTTGCCCTATGCACGAAATCACAGCTTCCCTATCTATGTATATATATATATATATATATATATATATATATATATATATATATATATATATATATATATATATATGTATATATATATATATATATATATATATATATATATATATATATATATATATATATATATATATATATATATATATATATATATACACAAGTGATGCTGGAAATTTGTTACCTGGGATGCACAGTGTATGCCTGGACAGTGTATGCCTGGACAGTGTATGCCTGGACAGTGTATGCCTGGACAGTATATGCCTGGACAGTGTATGCCTGGACAGTATATGCCTGGACAGTGTGTGTCTGGGCAGTGTATGTGGGGTCAGTGTATACATAGTTTGTGCCTAGAGAGCGCACATCTCTGCTTGTGTTGTCTCCTCTGTCTTCGACTGAAGAAGACTATTGTGTAAGCGAAACGTTTCGACAGTAAAGATACCAAACTGCTTCACAAGTATCTAACTCATTTACTTACGGCGAACAGTAACAGCCTGGTTGATCAGGCCCTGATCCACCATGAGGCCTGGTTACAGACCGGGCTGCGGGGGCGTTGACCCCCGGAACCCTCTCCAGGTATACGCCAGGTATGGTTCAATCCCCGACCTAGCAGTAAGTAGGTACCTGGTTGTTAGCCTGGTGTGGGTCGCATCCTGGGTTACAAGATTGAAGGACTCCAGTTGTAATATAACAGACAGACCTGGATGAGGCACTGACTTTCCTGGGTTATCCTGGGTGGCTAACCCTCTGGATTAAAAATACGAATATATTTGATGTTATCTTACCTGTCTGTCACAGCAACTTAACGGTATCTTGGTAAAGAAAACATCTTCGACACGTTGTTTACTGCCTAACCCCTGGTTACAATACAAGAGAGATTTGAGAGGGAATTGGCATAGATCAATAGGCTTGTTACAATTCCTCTTAATTTTTATATTCCTGCTTTTACTTGTGGGCTTCTCTTCTTTTGTCGTTTCCAAGATTGTCTGCGCTTTACCCTCGGCAGTATATAAGTTTTCATTCTCATGCTTCAACTTCATATTATTCCCAAAAGCACAGTGTCATCTGCAAAGAGAAACTATGAGAACTCCCACTTTGTGTTAGATTCTTTATCTTTTAACCCCACAGTGACATCACAGATCCTTGTCTAAGGCCTACTTTTACTAGGAAATAATCTCCCTTTCTCCTACATACTCTGAGGAACTGATCACCTCAAAACTAAGTCTTCGAGCATGATGGACTGACTACACCATCTTTACATCTCCACTGCTTCTGCTGTCTTCTCTGTATTTGACTGAAAAGGCCTATTGTGTAGGCGAAACGTTTCAACAATAAAGACACCAAACTTTTGCACATGTGTCTTTCTCACCAATGCAACATAAGCTTCCAGATCAACACCTCCTACTCAAAACCCTCCCGAGCCTCAAGTCCTGCCTGTCCTCATCGCTGCTGCCCTCATCTCTTCACAAACTATTTTTGCCGCGGCAGCGGCAACGACAGTGGCACC
>WNWK01058722.1:0-10374 GCA_009830355.1 Cherax destructor | reverse complement strand
ATTTTCCCCCCCATGCACCTCCCCACACTCCCTGGTTCTTCCTCACTCCCGTAGATGTTATTCCCCCTTCCCCCTTACACAAAAAAAATCCGGCTTCTCTCTCTCTCTCTCTCTCTCTTTTTATATATATATATATATATATATATATATATATATATATATATATATATATATATATATATATATATATATATATATATATATATATTTAAAAAGCGGCCTTCCCCCCACCAGGCAGGGTGACCCAAAAAAAGAAAACCCCCAAAAAAATACTTTCATCATCATTCAACATTTTCACCACCTCATCATAATCACTGTCTTTGCAGGGGCGCTCAGATACGACAGCGAAAATAGCCCCTCCCAGCTGTCATTTCCCCAGACCCCCCTTTAAAGTGGGCATTGTTTCCTTTTCCCGGACTCAAGCCCAAACTAAATCAATTAACGGGTTTTCCCCTAACCCCTTAAAAAATTTTACCCTGCTCACCCCCAAACAGATGTTTCCCCAAAAACCCATTTCCCCTTCCCCTATCTAACACCTCACATGTTGCGGGAAAGCCCAACCCCCTCCCCCACAAAACCCCCTTTTACCCTTCCCCTCAATCTTTTCTGGACACCCTCCTGCCTTCCCCACAAGATTTATCCTCCCAAGTCATTCTACTTTGATCCATTCTCTCTAAATGAAAACCACCTCAACAACCCCTCTTCAGCCCTCTGACAAATACTTTTAGTAACCCCACACCTTCCCTAATTTCCATTTTCCCGAATTTTCTGCATAATATTTCCCACACATTGCCCTTAGACAGGACATCCCCCTGCCCCCGCCTCCCCCCTCGCTGAAACATTTGCACCCATGCTTCACACCCATATAAAGTGTTGGTACCACTATTCTTTCGTACTTTCCCCTTCTTTGCCTCCATGGATAACGTTTTTGTCTCCCAATCCTCAAGCACCCCCCCCTTTTTTCCTTCATCTTTTTGGTTAACCTCATCCTTCAAAAACCCCATCCGCTGACCGTCAACTCCCAAATATCTGAAAAAACTTTTCCCATAATCCTCTCTCCAATGTGTATAATTTTTTTTTTAAATCGTTTGATCCTCTCATCTTACTCTTATCTATGTTCCAATTTTCTCCCTTTTACCCTCCCCCAAACTCGTCCAAAACCCTTTGAAACCCCAAATTTCCCATAAGCACAGTATCATCAGCAAAAAGTAACTGTGTTAACTCCCATTTTGCATTTATTTCTCCATAATTTAATCCACCCTCTCCCACACCCTAGCATTTACTATTTTACAACCCCATCTATAAATATATTAAACAACCATGGTGACATTACACATCCCTGTCTAAGACCTACTTTACCGGGAAGTAATCTCCCTCTCTCCTACACCCTAACCTGAGCCTCACTATCCTCATAAAAACTCTTTACAGCCTTCAGTAACTTACTACCTATTCCATACACTTGCAACATTTGCCACATTCCTCCCCTATCCACTCTATCATATGCCTTTTCTAAATCCATAAATGCAATAAAAACTTCTCTATCTTTATCTAAATACTATTCACATATATGCTTCACTGTAAACACTTGATCTACACATCCCCTACCCACTCTAAAGCCTCCTTGTTCATCTGCAATCCTACTCTCTATCTTGCCTCTAATTCTTTCAATAATAACCCTGCCATACACTTTACCTGGTATACTCAGTAAACTTATTTCCCTATAATTTTTACACTCTCTTTTATACCCGTTCCCTTTATATAAAGGATCTATACATGCTCTCTGCCAATCCCTAGGTACCTTACCCTCTTTCATACAAACAACCACTCCAGCACTATATCATCCACTGCTTTTAACATTTCTGTCATGATCCCATCAATTCCAGCTGCTTTACCCCCTTTCATTCTACGTAATGCCTCACGCACCTCCCCAACACTCACATCCTGCTCTTCTTCACTCCTAAACGATGTTATACCTCCCTGGCCAGTACATGAAATTACCGCCTCCCTTTTTTCATCGACATTTAAAAGTTCCTCAAAATATTCCCGCTATCTACCCAATACCTCCAGCTCCCCATCTACTAACTCCCCTACTCTGTTTTTAACTGACAAATCCATTCGTTCCCTAGGCTTTCTTACCTTGATTATCTCACTCCAAAAAATTTTCTTGTTTTCAGCAAAATTTCTTGAAAGAGCCTCTCCCATTCTTTCATCCGCTCTTCTTTTGCACTCTCTCACCACTCTCTTCACCTTTCTTTTACTCTCCATATACTCTGCTCTTCTATTAACACTTCTGTTTATAAAAACCTCTCATAAGCTACCTTTTCTCTTTATCACACCCTTTACTTCTTCATTCCACCACTCACTCCGCTTTCCTCCTGCACCCACCCTCCTATAGCCACAAACTTCTGCCCCACATTCTAATACTGCATTTTTAAAACTATCCCAACTCTCTTCAACCCTCCCCCACTACTCATACTTGCACTAGCCCACCTTTCTGTCAATAGTTGCTTATATCTCACCCTAACTTCCTCCTCCCTTAGTTTATACACTTTTACCTCTCTCTTACTTGCTGTTGCCATTTTCTTTTTGTCCCATCTACCTTTTACTCTAACTGTAGCTACAACCAAATAATGATCTGATATATCCGTTGCCCCTCTATAAACATGTACATCCTGAAGCCTACCCATCAACCTTTCATCCACCAATACATAATCCAACAAACTACTTTCCTTACGTGCTATATCATACCTTGTATATTTATTTATCCTCTTTTTCATGAAATATGTATTACTTATTACCAAACCTCTTTCTACACATAGCTCAATTAATGGTTCCCCATTTACATTTACCCCTCACCCCAAATTTACCTACTACTCCCTCCACAACATTTTTACCCACTTTAGCATTAAGATCCCCAACCAAAATTATCTCTCACTTGGTTCAAAACTCCCCACACACTCACTCAACATTTCCCAAAATCTCTCTCTCCCTCTACACTTCTCTCTTCTCCAGGTGCATAAACACTTACTATAACCCACTTTTCACATCCCAAACCTTTATTTTACTCCACATAATCCTTGAATTTATACATTTATATTCCTTCTTTACCTGCCATAACTGATTATTCAACATTATTGCCACTTCTTCTTTAGCTCTAACTCTATTTGAAACCCCCGATCTAATCCCATTTATTTCTCCCCACTGAAACTCTCCTACCCCTTCAGCTTTGTCTCACTTAAAGCCAGGACATCCAGCTTCTTTTCATTCATAACATCTACAATCATCTCTTTCTTATCATTCTCACAACATCCACGCACATTCAAACATCCCACTTTGACGGTTTTCTTCTTTTTCTTTTTAGTAAGCTTACAGGAAAAGGGGTTACTAGCCCATTGTTCCCGGCATTTTAATTGACTTTTACAACACGCATGGCTTACGGAGGAAAGATTCTTATTCCACTTCCCCATGGATATGAAAGGAAAAGCAATAAGAACAAGAACTATTAAGATAAAATCAAAGAAAACTCAGATGAGTGTGTATACATAAAAGTGTACATGTTTGCGTAGTGTGACCTAAGTGTAAGTAGAAGTAGCAAGACGTACATGAAATCTTGCATGTTTATGAGACAGAAAAAAGACACCAGCAATCCTACCATCATGTAAAACAGTTTCAGGTTTCTGTTTCACAGTTATATAGTATATATATATATATATATATATATATATATATATATATATATATATATATATATATATATATATATATATATATATATATATATATATATATATATATATATATATATATATATATATATATATATATATATATATATATACTCTCCTTTCGTTTCAGCTGGATATAGCAAGGAATCAATGCTCCTGTTTGGAGAGCATGAAATCACATCATCAGAGGGTGTCCAGGAAGGGCACCCTCTCGCACCATTTCTCTTCTGTATAGCAGTTAGGGAAATCACAGTCAGACTGACCAGTGAGCTAAACATCTGGATCCTGGATGATGGCACACTAGCTGGTACAAAGGAGTCCCTTCTAAATGATCTTACACAGGTGATGACACGGGGACAGGAAATGGGTCTCATCCTGAATCCATCCAAATGTGAAATCATCTCAATCAACAAGTGATAGATGCAGTGATATCAAAACTACCAGGAGCAACAGTCATTGCCCCTACTAATAGTGTCTTGCTTGGAGCACCTCTGGGAAGCGATGCCATTGACACAATTCTCAGGAAGAAACTGGAAGAATTGAGGAGAATGGAACAACGAATAGGCAATCTTGACACCCATGATGCCTTGTACCTTCTCACAAAATGCTTGAGTCTGCCCAGGTTGACATATTTCCTAAGATGTGCTCCTTCATATGATAACCCTATACTGCACGAATATGACAGTATCCTGAGGCAGATCTTTACTAAAGTACTTAACCTTACTCTAGAAGATGGGCAGTGGGACCAAGCTACACTCCCAGTCAGACTAGGAGGCATTGGTGTCCGCAAGTCATCTCAGATTGCTCTACCTGCTTTCCTGTCTTCATGCATTGCATCCAGAGGGCTTGTAGCAGAGAGTCTTCCTGAACATCTTAGGGACACGATTGGAATCCATAACAAAAAAGTTCGTTGATGGAGCCAGGATCTGGGATAATCTAGCAGGCTCTGAAACCAGGCCTGATCCCCCCAACAACTACAAACAGTCGCACTGGGATGGCCCAATAGTAGAGAATATAGCCTCAGCAATGCTTCAGAGTGTGTCAGGGAATGAAAGAGCCCACCTCCTTGCAGTGAGAGCTCCTCATGCAGGGGACTTTCTTTTGGCTGTTCCCAACTCCAGCCTTGGCACACGCCTCGACCCACAGACCATCCGCATTGGTGTTGCCCTTCGACTTGCCGCCCCTATTCTCGCCGAACACAGGTGTATTTGTGGCAGTGAAGCAGCAAACCGATTCGGGTACCATGGTCTTGTGTGTCGTAAATCCAAGGGAAAGATTGCAAGACATGAAGAGGTTAATAACATTATCAAGAGGAGCCTCACAACAGTCAGATGCCCAGCAGTAAGGGAGCCAACCCAACTATGCAGATCTGATGGCAGCCATAAGCGTCCAGATGGTATCACCCTTCAAGCCTGGACAGACAGCAAGCAGGTGGTGTGGGACTACACATGTGCATCTACCTTGGCTGATACCTATCTCCAATACACCAGGGAGGAAGGAGGGGCAGCTGCCACCTTCAGGGAGTCTCAGAAATCGAGAAAATATGGAGAACTTGCCCATCATTATATGTTTGTTCCCATAGGCTCAGAGACCCTTGGCTCATGGGGAAAGAGTGCATCTAAGTTCCTCAAGGAGCTAGGCAAAAGCCTCAACAGGGTAACTAGGGATCCCAGAGCAGCTAGTTTTCTGTTCCAGCGACTCAGCGCTGCTGTTCAGAGGGGTAATGCATGCTGTATTTTGGGCACGCGCCCCAGCTCTGAGGAGCTGGATGAGATTTTCGCATTATAGGGGTTGGATTTGAGTGGGAATTGCACATGAGTAAATAAAATTATCAAAGCTTATTTCTTGGGTAGCATTGAAAATTAGGTTGAACAAATATTCTGTTAGTGGGATGGAATGTGAAGGACTTGCCTAGTATGGGCCAACAGGCCTGCTGCAGTGTTCCTCCTTTCTTATGTTCTTCTTAATCAGTGACAAACATGTAACAATATGTACTAGACATGTATCTCTCACACCTCGTGTACTGTATATGCCATCTTTATATCAACAATGTATCTCTTAAATCTTTTGTACCATATTATGTAATAAAGTCAGTGCCGGACTACGTGCGGGCAGCAGTAACAACCTAGTTGATCATGCCCCTATCCACCGGGAGGCCTGGTCATGGACAGGGCCGCGGGGGCGTTGATCCCCAGATTACCCTCCAGGTAGGATGGGTTTCCTCCTGAGAGACTTCAGTAGGGCGATGAAGATACAATTCAACATTCCACTATACGTTCAATAGCTACGGCAGCTTTGGAGGTTTTCTTGCAGCAAATCTTGTCAAACACGGATGGGGCGTTGAGGTTGAAATTATAAAGGAAAACATAATTTAAAAATTCGTATATACATTCAAAACAATATTTTTACAGGACTCATCCCTTGTAGTCATAAATGGATTCGTTATTACAAGGAAAGACTGCATGTTCTTTGTAGTTGAAATGATAAAAAAAATGCTGTTTATTTTGAAAAAAACAGGGCTAGGCGTCATACCCGATGCTGTTTATTACAAAAGGCATTTTTTTGCACGATCCCTGGAAGGAACAACTTGTTGCACACAAGTATAAAAACTCTATGACACGGAAATCATCTTACACGAACCTTGTCAATCTCAACATGAAATATATAGCAACATTTTGTCAATATCAGTGACTAGGATTTTATCGCACGTTTCACGTGATGGACTAGAAGTGCGTAAACATGGATAACTGTCTACACTTTCTTTTTAAGTTCAGCCAAAAGTTAAAATCGAAAAAAAGTTTAAATTCAGTTCGACAAGAGGTTAAGTTCGGCCAGAGATCGAGTGCATCATAAAAATGATGGGATGCCAATACCTGCCTTGTATGGGCCAGTAGGCCTTCTGCAGTGTTCCTACATTCTTATGTTCTTAAAATAAATCACAGGACAACTTAATGTGAATAGAGTATATTTCTGCAAGTTAATGGATCAGGGCTTTAGGAATGACAGCTCTCATAATGAAACGCTTCTAGCAAATCGAGTTATCTTACTAAGCGTTTGGTCGAACAGGTCAAAATAAAGCATAACATAAAGAGAAGCACTGCTGCAGGCCTACTGACTGGCCCATGCTCGACAGGTTTGGCTCACACCCACTTATGCAGGAATCGAATATCATTGAATGGAGTACTGTATATAAGTAATTATCGCTGAAGAGGACCTCAGAAGGGGGTCGAAATATACAGATCAATCAATCTTACGAGTTCTGTCTCCATATGGGTTAATATTGAGCAGTGACAAGTGCTCATCACATTTTAGTTATTCAATAGTAATTAGGTATTCCGGAAGGGTGAGTATGGGATGACTAACTTCCCACAGGGGAAGATATGTGTGATAAATGCTAAACTTATCAAAGCAAGTCGTGCAAAATAGCATGAGAGAGGACCTGGAGAGAGGGGTGGGGGTATACAACGACCACGACGCTGGGAGGGAAGACCAAGATTTCTTCCTTCCATCCTCCCCTTCACTTCCCCCTCCCCGTCCCACCTCCCCATCCCCGCCCCTCCTCCAGCTGTGTAGTACCTTGTATTCAGGAAGTGGTACAGGACATCTTAAGATATAGTGATGCTCCAATATACCTGGACAGGGTTCCGGGGTTCAACGCCCCCGCGGCCGGTCTGTGACCAGGCCTCATGGTGGACCAGGGCCTGATCAACCAGGCTGTTACTGTTGGCCTCACGCAGCCCGACGTACAAACCACAGCCAGGCTGGTCAGGTACTGACTTTAGGTGCCTGTCCAGCGCCTGCTTGAAGACAGTCAGGGGTCTATTGGTAATCCCCCTTATGTATGCTGGGAGGCAGTTGAACAGTCTTGGGCCCCTGACACTTATTTTGTTGTCTCTTATCGTGCTAGTGGCACCCCTGCTTTTCATTGAAGGGATGTTGCATCGTCTGCCGAGTCTTTTGCTTTCATAAGGAGTGATTTTCGCGTGCAAGTCTGGTACTAATCCCTCTAGGCTTTTCCAAGTGTATATAATAATGTATCTCTCCCGCCTGCGTTCTAGGGAGTACAGGTTGAGGAACTTCGAGCGTTCCCATTAATTGAGGTGGTTTATCGCAGTTATGCATGCCGTGAAGGTTATCTGCACATTTTCTAGGTCAGCAGTTTCACCTGCCTTGAAAGGTGCTGTTAGTGTGCAGCAATATTCCAGCCTAGATAGAACAAGCGACCTGAAGAGTGTCATCATGGGCTTGGCATCCCTGGTTTTGAAGGTTCTCATTAACCATCCTGTCATTTTTCTAGCAGATGCAATTGATACAATGTTATGGTTTTTGAAGGTGAGATCTTCTGACATGATCACTCCCAGGTCTTTGACATTAGTTTTTTGCTCTATTATGTGGTTGGAATTTATTTTATACTCCAATGTGGTTTTAATTTCCTCACGTTTTCCATATCGGAATAATTGAAATTTCTCATCATTGAACTTCATATTGTTTTCTGCAGCCAATTTAAAGATTTGGTTGATGTCTGCTTGGAGTCTTGCAGTGTCTTCAATGGTGGACACTGTCATGCAGATTCGGAAGTCATCTGCAAAGGGAGACACGGCACTGTGGCTTATATCCCTGTCTATGTCAGATATGAGGGTGAGGAACAAGATGGGAGCGAATACTATGCTTTGTGGAACAGAGCTTTTCACCGTAGCCTCCTCAGACTTTACTCTGTTGACTACTACTCTTTGTCTTCTATTTGTTAGGAAATTATAGATCCATCTACCAACTTTTCCAGTTATTCCTTTATCACGCCTTTTGTGTGCTATTACACCATGGTCATTCTTGTCAAAGGCTTTTGCAAAGTCTGTGTATATGACATCTGTATTCTGCTTGTCCTCTAAAGCATCCAGGACCTTGTCAAAGTGGTCCCATAGTTGGGACCACTGGCCTGGGTTGTGTAACTGATGGGTATCTATATTGGTGGCGATCTTGCTTAGAACCCTTTCAAAGATTTTTATGATATGGGACGTTATCGCTATTGGTCTGTAGTTCTTTGCTATTGCTTTACGGCCCCCTTTGTGGAGTGGGGCTATGTCTGTTGTTTTTAGCAGCTGTGGGACGACCCCTGTGTCCATGCTCCCTCTCCATAGGATGTTAAAAGCACGTGATAGGGGCTTCTTGCAGTTCTTGATGAACACAGAGTTCCATGAGCCTGGGCCTGGGGCAGAGTGCATGGGCATGTCATTTATCGCCTTTTCGAAATCATTTGGCGTCAGGATAATATCAGATAGGTGTGTGTCTACCAAATTCTGTGTCTCTCTCATAAAAAATTTAGGTCTTCGACTCTCAGTCTGGTTAGCGGCTAGCTAAAAACCGAGCCATATTGGGACTTGAGTAGCTCACTCATTTCCTTGCTGCCATCTGTGTAGGACCCATCTTTGATTTGGCATAAGAAAATATATACTTTGGGTTTCTTTCAATTCATTTATGGCTTTTAGTTCTTCCCGTGTTTCTTGACTCCTGTAAGATTCCTTTAGCTTTAGTTCGATGTTTGCTATTTCTCTGACCAGTGTCTCCGTACGTATTGCAGATATATTGGCCTCTTTTAGCCGCTCTGTTATTCTTTGCCTTCACCTGTATAGGGAGCGCCTTTCTCTTTGTAGTTTACATCTCCTTTTCCTTAAAGGAATATGCCTTGAGCAAACCTCGAGTGCCACAGAGTTAATTTGTTCTAGACATAGGTTGGGATCCGTGTTGCTTAGGCTATCTTCCCAGTTTATATCATTTAGGACTTGGTTTACTTAGTCCCACCTTATGTTTTTGTTATTGAAGTTGAATTTGGTGAAGCTCCCTCGCGACTGATCACATTGTGTCGGTCTGGGGCCCCCGCATACATGTCTGAATCTTTATTAGTAGAAATAACTTCGACCTCACTGGAAGGAAACCGTTGACTGCTGGTGAATCCATAGTGGAATTATTTCACGCCCTGCTGCTGTTTTGTCCTTGACTCAAACACTTAGATAATGCCTGATAGTTTTTAAGTTAGACAGAAGTAGATAGTTCTAACTGTCTAATAGTCTCAGTTTGGACTTCCAAGTCCTCTGCTGTCTGTCTTTCCCATATGCAACATTTGGGTATTTTTCCTGTGAAAACTTTTCGCTAGCAAGCGGCTTCATCAGTCGAATACAGTGAAGAACGGTGGAAGATGAGGGAAAGTTTGAAGTAATCAGTCTCTCAGTCTGGAGAGAGACAATGTATTCTGTCTATGAATTTTGATAACCGTACAGCACATGCGTGGATATTATGCAGTGTGCTGCAGTGAAATATTTTATAAAAAAAATGCTCCATATATAATGTCATTTTCCGAGTATTGTACTGAAACGAGACGTGTATTATTCCTGTCAGTCAGACAGAGTGGCCAGGACAAGAGCTGATGAGGTAGTGGAGTAGGTTAACTGTGCAAAGGAAGCAAGATACAGCGGTGTGAGTATTTGGTGTTGGGTAAGTTTTTTTTTTAGTGTATACCATTGTGTTTTGCCTGGTGGTAACTAGTCTACCAGGCAGAAGTGAAGAGGGAGGGGGTGTATGTCATGGAGCCTCCTGATGATTTATTTTGTTTAGCTCACTAGCAGTGTGGTAGCCAGCTAATGTGAACTGCAGTTAA
>WNWK01058721.1:0-10375 GCA_009830355.1 Cherax destructor | reverse complement strand
GATTTTTTTTGGATAACTGACTTTATTTCGTTGATGTCATTATGCTGGGGAACACGTTCCAGACTCCAGTCATTCTAGGAATAAATGAACTCAAAACCCGAAATTTTAAGGGGTTTTTCCTTTTTTTCCCCCTTGTTTGAGGTAAATTTTTTTAAGGGACCTATTGGCCTTAAAAAATTTTTAAAAAAATAATTTTTCCACACACCTTGGGGAAGGCTGGGGCTGAAATACAGATCTGTCCGGCCCCGGGCCCAGGCAAGAAGAGTCTTTTTTTCTTGTTCCCTTTATAAAAGCCCCAGATGAGGGGTGGGGGGGGGAAGTCCAAAAAAGTGGAGCAATTGGGGTGTGGGGGGTTTTTAAAATTTCTAAAAAAAAAACCCTTGCAAACCTCAACTGTCGAGCAGATGCTAAAAAGGGTTAAAATGCCGAAGATTTCTGTAAACTCCCGGGGAAGGTAGTTACTAAGGATGTGTAGTGGGGGAGCAGAGCCCCCAAATGCTTGCTTTTTTGTCGAAGTCCCCGGTGCCATTTTTCGGTAAAAGCACTGGTGCCACTTAGTGGAGAGGTTTGGGGGAGATCAGCGGTAGAGACATTTTCCCGGGGAAGCATCACTGAGGGCCCCTAAAAAAAACCGTTTTGAAGCCAAAAAATTATTAAATTTGGTGGTTTTTTTGTGTCTTTTTCCTGTGGTTTTACAAGAGGGACAATGGTTTTTAAGGGGGTTTTTGGGGCCCCCTTTTTTTGGGGTGAACAACTGCTAATTGAAGCTGCATTTGTCCACATCCAAAATAACAAGGGTTTTCCCAGTAGGCACCTTTTCTCCAAGATACTTTCCCCGTGCCCCCAAAACCACTTTTTTACATTGCCCCACCTCTAAGCCATCCTTACCTCACCTAGGGTTTTTTTGTGCCTGGGGTTTTCCAAAACGTCAAATCCCCAAAAAACCAATAATAACTAAAAAAAAACCCAAAAATTGAAAAAGATTACCCATTCCAGGCCAGAAAACACACCCAAAATCACTTTTAAAAAAATTTAAAATTTTAATAAATATACCAAACACTCATTCTACTATGCCTACTGTAGGGTTTTTGGGTTAAAAAAATTTTGAGTAACCATAACAATGTACTTCCAAAGCCGCCCTAAAAACAACAAAAATAAAAAAAAAATTTAAAAAAATGACTGAACCCAACAAACAGTATTCAACCCCCCCAATGCCCCAATCCCTTACTTTCCCCCCTTTTTCCTAAATTACATTATATCATCCAACTTAAACCAACCTATCTGGAGGTTTAAAAACCCTGGGGGAAACGCCGGAAATTTGGGGAGGGTTTGGTGCTTCCCCCGGGGGTGCCTCCTCTTTCCCCTCGGGGCGGTTTTCCCCGGGAAACCCCCCGGGAGGTTCTTCCTGGTTGGGGAACCCTTTTCCCTTTTTTTAATTTTTTTTCCCCTTTTTTATTTTTCCTTTAAAAAAAAACCACTTTTTTTGTTTGGGGGAAAATTTTTTAAAATCAGGGTTTTTTCCCACTCCAAACCCTTTTTGGCATGAGCTGTTTTTATATGCCTTTTCCATATCATGTTCCCAAAACCCCTTTTTAATTATCTTTTTGTAATTCCTAACCCCTAATACCTCCAAATTTTTTTTCCTTCTCCCAAAAAAAGTCCCTTTTTCCCAAAATTCCTTTATAAAAGATCATCAACCTTAAAATGCTTCACCACTCCTTGAAAGTCACCACAGGCATGTTAGACAATGAAGTGTCCTTTTTAACATGACATTTGACACCCCATACGGGGGTTTTTTGGGCCTATAAAAAAATCATTTCTGCTGGGTTTTTATTAGTGGGGAATGAACAGTTTTCCTAGGTTTTAAAAAAACCTTTTCATAATCGGGGATTGAACCTTTTTTTAAACCTTTTAAAATTTTTTCCTTTTTAATGTCCGTTCCCCTCTCTCTGCCAGACCAGAAAGGGGGGTAGGGGGGGGAGCACAGGGTTAAATACTTTTTCCCCCTTTAAAAAAATTTTCCCCGTTTTTGGGAAAAAAGAAGCATTATCTGACACAACTATGTCTGGTAACCCAAAATTAAAAAGGGGTTTTTAAAAAAAATCAGTAGTCACTGTGGATGTCATAGAACTAGTGATTTTACATCTAAAATTTTGAAAAGAATCCACAATTAAAAAAAATATTTTCCCCCAACTGACCTGCATGTCTAAATGCACTCTAGACCATGGTTTCCCAGTGCTGGGCCAAGATGGGGGCATTAGATGAAATTGGCTTAAAATTCTGAAAACAAATGGGACAACTTTTTGTCATTTTAATATTTTGGTCCATTTTTTGGCCACCAGACCCACTGCCTAGCTTCTGCTTTCAAAAGCATTGATACCATTATGACCTATATGCAGAGGGGCCCAAAAAACCTTACATCTCAATTTTTTTGGCCCAAAACCACCCCCCTTTTTCCTATACAAAATACATCATCATGAACAGTCAGATTGGGTTTGACGGAATTATAGTAAAAAAAAAAAATACATTATTTTTTACCCCAACCATTTTTTAAATTTTTTTTTCTATTGGGGGTAATAAGATCTATCTGTTTTTTGTTTTTTTAAAAAAGAAAAAGTTAAAAACGATGGACCCCGACTAATTTATATATTTTGGAAGGTGTACCTGACTCTAAGCTGTGATCTTCAAAAAGGTAATCTACTAAATGCATCTGCAAAATATTTTCCTTGCCAGCCTTGAATGACAACTCATAATCATAATTGAGCTAAAACAGAGCCCAACGCTGAATTCTGGCATTTGCATTTACTGGAATATGTTTTCCTTTTCCAAACAACCCTAGCAATGGTTTATGATCTGTGCGAGCAAAAAACCCTTTCTCCCTAGAAAAATATCTAATTTTTAACAGCATACACCAAACCCAGACCTTCTTTTAAAGTTGAGAATAATTCTTTTCCCCCTGCTGAGAAAGTTTTTACTAGCAAAAAACAGGTTTTTCCTGGCCATTTACAAAATGGATTAACAAAAAAATCAAAAACCCAAAGAAGAAATTTTAACCTCAATTTTTAAAAGGATGTTCTCCCGAAAATTAGTCAACAAAGCTGAACACACTAATCGTTTTTTAACCCTTTTTGAACAGCTTCCTCTTCCACTGTAGACCACCCAAATGTACCCCCCTTTAACAAATCATACAGTGGTGCCAAAATTAAAGAAAAATTCTTAAAAACTTCAAAATAGTCACCATCCCCAAAAGGACTGAACTTCCCTACAGACGAGGTGAAGGTAAATTCAAAGAGCCTCCACCTTCCAAGAAGAAGGTTTAATACCTTCCCTAAAAATTTCATACCCCAGATATTCAATGGATTGGTTTTCAACACTGACTTATTCTTATATAGTACTACATTATGTTTCCCGTAAAATACTCAACACCTGCCGGAGTCTAACATCATGCTCAGCTTTGTGGCCCACATATTATGATATCTTAAAAGGATGCTACCCCATCCAGTTTAACAAACAATTGGGAAATAAATTTTTTGAAAATACCAGGAGATGAGGAAATTAAAGGGAAAATTTTATATTTAAAAAGGCCCCTGTGGGTTTAATTACTAACAGTTGTTTTCCTCTCATCTACAGGTATCTGTAAATAAGATCCTTTAAATCTAATTTTGTAAATTTTTTTCCTTACCTACTACAGACAATAATTCCTCAATCCTGGGTAAAGGATATCTTCACAATGAATTTGCTCATTTACATATTTAAAATCCCCACAAATCCCAAAAGACTTACAGTCAGCCTTCAGTACTGGCAAATTAGGTACAGACCATTCACTATGCGAAAAGGCTCAATAATGCCTTTTCATAAGTTTTTCTAATTTTAATAACATCTCGTAAAAATGGTCTGGCCTTGTTTCAAAACTTAGGACAGATCCCTTTTCCATGAATTTTGCCACGGTTGAGATAGGTTTACTGAATTACCCTAAAATTATCTAACATTTCTTCAGCACTGTTTAGTTTGTTAATTTTGGTAGATTCACCAATCCAGCAAGGTAAATCCCTACCTTTTTCATGAGGTCTTTCCCCAAGTTACTATTATTGGATTTCACTACAAAAAATTTGACACCTCTAATTTATTATTTTCTTACGGCAAACCACCTGTCCCAGGGTTTATTTTCCCATTATCAAGCAGTTACCCTCCTAGAACATGGTTTAAGGCCCTTTTCCCTTCTACCCAGTTTTTGATGTCAGATGGAGCCCCACTTAAATTTCTCAAAAGGGTACCTGTTTATTGTTTAATTAAACCCAATTTCTAGCCTCGGAAAAACCCATCCTTTTTAAGGCAAAAAGCCATTACTTTTTTTAAGGGGCCGAATATACCCGCCATCCAGCACCTTAATTGACTCTTTGTTCTAGGATATCTCGGTGACTGCTGTGTCCTTGCTGTCCTGTTTTTTTCTACTGATTTTGATAAGCCTTAGGAGACACTTTTTGAAAATTTCTACTTCACACCTTCCCCAAGTGGCCTTTTGATATTTTAAGAAAAAGTCCTTTAAACCACAAGTACTACTACTGTGCTGGAACCCAAATTTTTTAATTTCAAGGATTAATCACTTGACCGGGGAGCAGAGTTCTGATCTGTAACAAATGCCTGTTTTAAGTTCAAAAGTTTGTCAAATAGTTTTGCAGACTGCACACTTTGCAAATCCAAATTTTCTGAACTAGGGAGGAAAATATACTTACCACCACCCGCCATAAAAACTTCCCTACTCCACCTGGAGTCACCTGAGAATTCCAGGGGTCAACGCCCCGGCGGCACGGTTTGGGCCACCTCCTGTTGGACCAGAGCCTGATCGACCAGGCTGTTACTGCTGGCCGCACGCAGTCCAACGGGGAAAACCCCAGCCCGGCTGATCCACTTTGAGGTGCCGTCCAGTGCCTGTTGAAGACAGCCAGGGGTTGTGGTAATCCCCTGATGTATGCTGGGAGGCAGTTGAACAATCTGGGCCCTCACACTTATTGTTTGTCCTCAACGTGAGTGGCACCCCTGCTTTCATTGGGGATGTTGATCGCCTGCCGAGTCTTTTGCCGTACGGAGTGATTTGTGGGTTTGCTAACTCCTCAGAATTTTCCAGGGAAAAATGTATTCTCCCGCCTGGTTTAGAGAGAGGTTGGCTCGCTTCCCAGAGTTGAGGTGGTTTTCCATTTTGGGTGTGGGGGAAGGTTTCTGGGGTCAAATTTCCCCCAAAGGTCAGTTACAGCCAATTTTAATTAAAATTCATGCAAGGATCACCCTGTCGTTTCTTCCTCTGCTAAAAGCCAAAAACTGCGGTGGGGGGCTGGTTTCACTGCAAATAACTTTTCGTGCCACACCAAGTCGCCCTAACGCCTGGTGGTAAACGGGCACAAATTACCTAAAACATTGTGTTTTGATCCCAAAACTAGAAGAAATTTCTTGTTACTTGTCTTTAATTCCTAATGAGCAAATTGGCTTCCGTTTAGAGAGCTCCAAAGAAATTTAGTGGGTCGAAAGGTTCCAACCTTCCTTGTGCTGCCATGCGCCACTTGTTGCTGCTGTATCACCGTTCTGCTGCAATGTCCTCGGCTGGCAAATCCCTACTATAGGCCACATTGGCCCACATCCTTGGCTCTGATGATCCCATCCCTGCCACTGTAGGGTTGTATGTTATTGAAAAGCTGAGTAACCATAACAATGTACTTCCAAAGCCGCCCATAACAACAACAACAATAACAAAACAATTAAAATGATAACCCCAACAAACTATTCAATCCTCCTACGCTCCCCAACCTTACACCTACTAAAATTTGGACAATCAGTTCCAATATAAATCCTTTCTGAAACTTTTCCTTTATAGCTACATCAAAACACACAGGCATAACACAAGACAGTAAAACTTTTTTGACATTTCCCGCATCCTACCAACCTTGAAAAAACCACTTTAAAAAGCCCTGATCTAACCCCTATAAAGATTGAAAGGTCCCATTGCAAATGTTTCGGGAGCAATTGTTATAAAACTTATCTCCTTAATGAATATGACAGCAATGAGCTATGTAGAGCAAAAAACCAATGGAAGGACCTGGGAGAATAATGTCAGAGGATCTCCCCTTTCAAAGACCACAACAACGATCTAACACATTTGCTAGAAAATGATAGGATGAATAATGAGAACCTTCAAAACTGGGGGATGCCAAGCCCATGATGATTCTCTTCAAATTTACTTCTCTCTCTAGCTGGAATACTTGCACTAACTGCCCCTTCGGCAGGGAAATCTGACCTGGAGAATGTAAGAGAACTTTACGGCACAAAAGCGATAAGATAAATTATGGGAACGGAAAGTCCCTTGATTTTTTTCCCGGAACGCTGGAAGAAAATGATGATAATGTAACTTGGAAACCTAGAGGGATTAGTTCCAAATTTCAACGAAAGTCACCCTTGAAAGAAAAGACTCGAGGAGATGCAACATTCCCTAATTAAAAGCAAGGGCGCCCAGAATAGGCTAAGAGACACAATAAGTGTCGGGGGGATCAAGTTTCTTCAACTGCTTCCCAACATACTTGGGGGATTACCAAAGACCCCGGTTGTTTCAACAAGACGCTGACAGGCACCCAAAGCGTACCTGACCAGCCGAGCTGTGGCTTGAACGTCGGTTTACGGCGGCCAGCACAACAGCCTGGTGGATCGGCCCTGATTCACCAAACCTGGTCAGGGACCTGGCCGGAGGAGTTGATCCCTCGAAACCCTCTCCAGGTATGTCAAACAAAACAGCCTTCATCCCAATGTCCCTGTGCTTCCATCCTCCCCATACCTTGCTTCATTTGACTTGAGTTTAAACTAACATGCTGTATCTTTTATGTCTGTTCAATCACCCCACAAAACTGAAGATCACTGAATCAGTTTAAATAATATGCAATTCTTTGAAATTGGCATTTTGTCAAAATTTTTCTTATTCTATTTATGATAGTAATTAACTGCATAAGAAGACATAATTATACAACTATGCACTGCATAATTAGTGGCTTTTTGTGCCTACTATTGATTTATTCATTGAAACTACATTATTTGTACTATTATTATTATTATATTATAACAATGACTACATTTGCCCTTCCCCAAAGAAGTTCACTTAGTTTTACACAAGTTGC
Organism: Cherax destructor; assembly: GCA_009830355.1. Classification (NCBI taxonomy): domain Eukaryota; kingdom Metazoa; phylum Arthropoda; class Malacostraca; order Decapoda; family Parastacidae; genus Cherax; species Cherax destructor. The sequence goes on along the minus strand of WNWK01058721.1, from coordinate 3,221 downwards.
AGATTTGTGGTGATGCTAGCTCATTAACACATGTACTCATCAATCTTGGGGTCACTTTGTTCAGGCCCCGGCCATTCCTTATCCAGGGATTTAAAAAATAAAATAATAATTTTTATTTCTACAAGTACATATACAAGGGTGTTCAGCCCTAGCTGACATCAATGATATACGTACTAATATATAGAAAGCCATTTGTTATGAAGAGCATTTTGGGCAAATTAGGCGTTTTTCCCCAGGATGCGACCCACACCAGTCGACTAACACCCAGGTACCTATTTTACCCTTAGGTGAACAGGGACAGCAGGTGCATGACGGAAAGTCCTAATGTTTCCACCCGTACCGGGGATCGACCCCCCACGTAATGTGTGAGCTGGGGTGGCAGCAATCATGCTGCGTCTTGTCCTATTGTCATTCCACAACTTTGACGCGGTTATTGTGGCTACCAATAGATCAAAGGCTTGCATCTTCCCCAAAAAAATGTTCAGCAAATACATCAGCTTTAAGATAATTCCTGGGGTTGATAATCTCTACTGATAAAACAAAGATACTAATAGGCGTCTTCCTCGACAGAGAGGCACAGTTCTAATTGGGGTTAATATGCTCAGGAAGCCCATTCAAACCCATGCACAGAAGCCCCCAAACTTTCCTCAGCACTGGTGAACATCCCTCCAGATGGATCGAAAAAATGGAACCGACCTCCGCATGAATCAGATACATGATCTGTGAAGTAAGGCAACAGCGGACTTTCCGCTCCATGGAATATTACCCCATTCCAAACTACCATCCCTCCATTTCAAACTACTTAAATCACAAAACCCAAAACTTCGCCTTAAGCCAAACATGATGCCTTTAAACTGTATTGAAAATTTAGCCAAACAGCACACTCTCTCACAAATTATTTACGTTGATGGTTCTGTTCACCAATCCACTGGTGCAGCTGGTAGTGCGTTTTGCAAAGAGTGATGGCCCTTAAAAAAATTGAACCATCAAAAACTGGGCCCCTACCCTTTAGACAGAACTGTTTGCCATACTCTTTTCACTCAAATGCGTCCATGTATCTAAGGTTAATCTCTAATTGTAACTGATTCTCTGTCATCCATAAATGTTTTTCCCAACTCTCAATAAACTTGTAGCATGCCTTGAAACCGGAAAAAGGGATGGTAGGGTTCTGGGTAGTAGAGTCAGAGGCACATGCTGTGGGTTCCATCTCACATTGGTCTTCAGATGAGATAGAACGAAAATTGGCTAAGTTTTTTTCTTTCAAAGAGGGAAGATTACAATCTGGCTTGTCATTAGCAGTTTAAACAATAATGAAAAAAAACTTTAACTAATTTTATTGACTTAAGACTCAGGGGGTTGACAAGTCAGTCCATCTATCATCATCTATCATGCAGGAGGAGCCACATGTCTATGGTCTAACTGCAGATTTTGATGTTTCACGCCCGCCTCCGCTGGGCAAATATCTTTTGGGAGGTTAAATCACCACCACCGTGTAGACCAAAAAAATTTAAAATTTTCCAGTTGGATTATTGTCACACCCTCGTCATTATGTACGGGAGTGCGTCACACCCTGCGTCATTATGTACTGGAGTGCGTCACACCCTGCGTCATTATGTATGGAGTGCGTCACACCCTGCGTCATTATGTACTGGAGGGGATAAAATTAATGTTCAGAGACTACTCATTCAGAAATTTTCAGATATGTCAAAGTATTTTATCCACAGTGGTATATTACAGACCATTCTGGAAAAATACCCGACTTTGCTCCCTGTAAATAAAGCATTGAACGTGTGTGTGTGTGTGTTTTTTTTTTTATGTAATGTGTGTATGTGTGTATGTATATACATGTATGGTGTGTATGTGTATATTATATGTGTGTGTGTGTGACCCAACAATTAAAATTTGCCCCAATAACTCATTACAGTTGTGGCGGGGTGTAGACTAATAGATTGCTCATTGTTTATAATTTGTTCATGGGGAACCATGTACAGACGTAATAAATTTACTTACATATTCATTCCCTTTGTAACTAGTGAATTAATTACCATTGTACCGTTCAGCTAAAAAAATTTTTGGGGCCCAGTCTCTCCCATAAAACCTCTGTAATCTAAAAATACCTTTGTAACTTGTCAGATTGTGACCATCTGAGTTCATTACCTTTGAACTTGTCGCTACCCTTTTGGGGCCACCCCTGGACCCAATGTACCTCTGTAATCTTTTGACTACCGCCCACAGGATGGGGGAAAAAGGGGGGGGGGGGGGGGGGGGGGGGGGGGGGGGGGGGGGGGGGGGGGGGGGGGGGGGGGTTTTTTTTTTTTTTTTTTTTTTTTTTTTTTTTTTTTTTTTTTTTTTTTTTTTTTTTTTTTTTTTTTTTTTTTTTTTTTTTTTTTTTTTTTTTTTTTTTGGGCGGCAGTCAAAAATTACAGCGGTACATAATGGGTCCGGGGACGGGGCCCCCAAAGTTTTGATAGGTGAACAAGTTCGGTAATGAACTCGGGGACTGGTCACAATCATGACAAGAGGATAAGTTCAGCGTCTCAACAAAGTTGAAGAGAAGAAATGTTTTTTAAAGAAATGGGGAAAGAGAAGAGATATGGTGCCAGGATTCATCTGTTACATGTTTGTGTCGTCACACCCACTGGCTGAAAAGAGGTCCGGGGTGACCCCCGGTAGGGTTTGGGAAACATTTGACGTTTTCCATAAGGCACCCTTTATGTTCACCTAGCAGTAAGTACCGGTGTTAGTCACCTTACACCTGCTGTCGAATGTTTACCCAGCAGTAAATTAGGTACCTGGGGTGTTAGTGGACTGGTGTGAGTCGCATCCGGGACAAAACGACCAAATTTTGGGGGAAATGCTCAGCATAACAAGGGTCTTTCTGTATAGTAGTATGTCATTGATGTCAGCTATGGTGTGTATACCTTGTACATGTACTGGTAGTAAATAAAGATATTATTATTATTTTATTTTTATAAGATTGTCAAAGGTGTGGAAAGATAAACAGACTTCGATAACTGAAAACTTTTAAACATTGAAAAATAATATAAACATCTTGATTCAAGATAGTAGGTTAAAAAAATTTGGAAAATTTGGGAAGATACATAATCATTTATAGAGATGTTGATATCGAATGTTTGGTTTCGAGGATGGGACTGATACGCCGGCGTGTAAAATTGGGAATTGAAATAGGTTTATATTGTCCTCTCCGGCCGGCATACCCA